>CATNWA010003987.1:0-17228 GCA_951230385.1 Staurois parvus | reverse complement strand
GCGGTGTGCTGCAGCACAGTCACTAGCTGAGCATGCGCAGTGGTTTTTTGGTGACGGAGTAATCAGTCTGAATTCTTGCTCCTGCTTCTAACTGGACTCTGCCATGACCTGCTCACTAGCGGTCTTCTGAAGATGAGATCTGTAGTGTGACTGTATTACACCTGAATCCATGGAACATAGTTTTGTTTCCATCTTGCTTTCTTTGGTGAAATGGATGGTTCATGTTATAAAGGGATTGCGCCATTTATTGGTGTTAATGTATATGTCAGGAGCCGCCGCGGCGTGTGGCTCGGCGCAGGCGCAGTGTGCCGGCTCGCACTAGTGTGCGGGCACTAGGTCCTGGCCGGCCGCAGCGATGGCGGAGCATGCGCACTCAAGACCGCGGGTGCTCACCTGGCACCAATGACAGTGCGGGGCGCGGTATTTAAATCTGCTCTGCGCTGACACTGGTTGCCGTATGGTCTCTTCTGTTTGTTCCTGCTCCTGTATCCGTGCTGTTTGATTGCTGCCGACCCTGATTGTTCCTGACCGTGCTGTCTTCTCTTGCTCTGACCCCTGGCTTGCTGACCTCTCTCTTGGATGCCCCTCATTGGATCTGACCTTCAGTTACTGACCCGGCTATTCTCTGCCTGCTGCATTGTACCGCGCTGTCCCCACAGTTACCGACTCGGCCTGTCTGGCCACGCTTCTGCTCAGCCATCCATCCTGCTCGGACCCATCCGCCTCTTCACATCAGGCTCTCATCCTGCAGATACCTCTGGCGGATTCCTCTACCACGGGTGGGTGTACTCAGGGGCCGCGACCTGGTCTCTGTCTGCTCCAAGTCCATCCCCACCATCAGGGGCCCTGGTGAACAAGCAGACTGGGACTTAGACTCCGCGCTCTGGGGAATCCTATTCCGTGGGTTGCTAGAGGTACAGCCAGGCGGTTCATTACAGTATATTTTATGTAAATTGAATGTATGTGTGTTGTACAGTTAAAGAATAACTAAAAGGCACAAATTTGTAGTTTTGGATGGAGAGGAGAGGGATTAGAATGGGCTGTAGCCTGATCCTGAACTCAGTAATATATTTAGGATCATCATAGGCATGTTTCAATGTAAAAAAGATAAATACCAGACTTGCAAACACATACAACACACAGTCAGAAGTTCTTTATGGGTAATGGGACTCTTTTTATAATTGCTCATCACAATGTCATCTACTGTCTTCCACAGCTCGGTGGTCTCTTCTACAAAAAAGGGAGAACCATCAGTACTCTGCATGCAAGATTGGAGAACACTGCAGGTTTGCCCCCAACATTATCAAGAAGGGGTCATTATAACCTCTCAAGCAGAACAAGATGTCTTAATGTTAGGACAGCAAGCGGATAAGGGGGGGGGGGGGGCAGGATTGGAATCTGGAACTAAATAGACTATTTGAAGGAATCCCAGAAGCTACTTTCTGACACTGCCACCAATTTCATACTTCCAAGGATTGTAATGGAAAAGACTAATTAATTAATAGGGGAATCTCTGTTTGCTAAGTCACAAGGCATCCAAGAAGTTCCTGGTGATAAACTCGTCACTGAATGGACAAAAGAAAGATGGAAGAAAAAAATCCTGGTTTCAAATCCAAAAGGTTTAAGGCTGAGACCGTGGCTGTTGAAGGAAATGTGGGATGTGTAACATCTATTGGTGGAACCTCTAATACAATGGTGGGATAAGTTGGTGATACACCATGTATAGTAATGGGGGCTATGCCGATAATAATGTTGGTGTAATCTCTAATACAGGAGATGAGGAAAACTTTATAAAAGTAACACTACGTCTGTAGAGGAGGCTACAGATGCGGGTGTGAGATTACATGACAACTTGAATTGCACTACCCTCGTAAGGTGCGCTGGATTAGATTGGGTCCCCTTATACGTTTAACAATACTAAGCAGGTGCCACCATCTTGTGGTAGGCAATGTCCTCTCTTTGCACCTGCTCAGTTTTCAAATTAAGACTTAATAGCCAAGCTTACTGATCACATGCAAAGGGGACCAGCTTGTAGCAGGCATTACTCTCAGTGATCTTTTTTTTTTTTTTTTAACCGGTTGCCCGCCTGGCATATATCCAGAGGGCGGCCGGGCGAACAGCTCATCCCTCCGGGTGGAGGCCATATGGTGTCCTTGCAGGCATGCGCATTGCACATGGCCACACTCTCTCACCGGCCGTGTACCTCGGCCGATGACAGATCTGTGTACCGGCCCTGTTGCCAGTACCATGTGACCTGCTGTGACTAATCACAGCAGGTCACATGACAGTTGTATACAATGGATGGCTTCCTTTCATGCCATCCATTGTATACAAGAGTGTGTAGCTGTGAATGGTCAAAGCGATTGCATGCACAAGCTGTGCCAATCACAGCCCAGCTGTGCCATGTGATTAGCCGTGGCCAAATCACAGCTAAGCACAAAAAAAAAAGAAAAAACCCTGAATCGATTTCATTCAGGTAAATGCTTGCTTATAGCAAATTAATTCTTTGCTATAAGCAAAATTGTGAAAAAAAAAAAAACTTGAAGGCAACAGAAAAAAAAAAACTTCTAACAACTCTTCCTTTGAGAACTGTTCATCTCAGTTTGTTGTATATTGCCTTAGCTGTCCATGTGGTCTACGATATATAGGCCAAGTGATTGGAACCCTCCAAGCTCGTTTCGGCAAGTATAGGAGATTTGTCGAGGAGGGATGTACGAAACATGGGGGTTTATTTCCTAAAGCTGGAGAGTGCAAAATTAGGCTCATGTCTGCATGGAAACCAATCAGCTTCTAACCTCAGCTTCTTCAATTAAGCAAAACCTGGAAGCTGATTGATTTCTGTGGGGGAGCCTGATTTTGCATTCTCCAGCTTCAGGAAATAAACCTCATAGTAGTCCCAGACGCTTTGTAGAGTTTCACAACAAATCCTCATAGGAACTATGTGTTTGGGTTCAGGGGCGGACTGACAACTCATGGGGCATGGGGCCCCCGGGCAATAGGGGATCACGGGGCCCCTGTATCCTTGCCCAAACTCAAAAAAGCCTATGAAAAAGGTACCAGGGGCATCTCATGGGGCCCCCTACTGACCCCGGGCCCTCGGGCAGTGCCCGAGTTTCCAAATGGTCAGTCCGCCCCTGTTTGGGTTATCAAATCCACTTGTGCAAATTCTCAGCAGAGAACATTTCAAGAGTTTGTGTGAAAGGGAGACATATTGGATATTCACATTGAACTCTTTGTCCCCAAAAGGTTTGAATAAAGAGATTGAAATTAATACTCTAAACTTTTAACTATTTTGCCCTTTAGGTCCATCCCACTCTGCCCTACTGATTATTACCTCCCCATTTCCCCCCTCATTTGTATCTGTAGTCCCGCCTTTCCTATATTCCCCCCAAAGGTTTTCATTTTTTTGTCCTTGGGGTTTCCACCATCCTTCACACTTGTAATTGTTGATCATCTGTGATAGACTTTTTACCATAACTTTCTGTAATCTCTCAATTTTTGCAATAATATTTATTTAGCCAACTTTTCCCTTTTTGATTGTTCGTCCTCTTGTTCTGGGATGTTGAAGAGCTACAGAAACTAACACCTTTAATAGAAATAATATAAAATTACATAATTATTAATCATATTTTCATCACACTCATTATTACCATTAATTTAACGTCCTTCATTTGTCTCTAAATAGCCACATGAATATACAGTATTTTTTCCCTCTCTCCTTCCCCTCCCCCACATTTGCTCACCAATATTCACCAGCAAGTCCGCACAAGCTGCCAGCCAATTTTATTCAAAATGTCACAAAATAAGTTTCTTCATAATACTTAAAGGCTTCCTATTACTACTGTTATGGGTTGGCCTTTGGTATAAAGTCTCCAACATACAGACTTGCTGAGCCCTGTAATTTTAACAGCCTATTAAAGAAAAAAACTATTTCTGCCCAAAGAGCTTTCTGGAAGGTTTAAGAGGCAGCCCTGCCTCAAACGCATGACCAAGCCCATGCATGTGACTGCATTCCCAGAGCTATGTGCATTCCACCAGCCATCTTGGAGTCTCCCAGCAATCCTATCTACATCCACAAGCCCTCAGTGACAATGCAACTCCGCTCGGCTCTCCTGCACCTGAAGGATTTAATGGATGGTCAGACCCATGTGAGCCTGAAGACCCACATTATACAAGGCTCCTGTTCTTTTTGCACACTAATGAAGAAATGGACCAACCCAATGAGTCGGATGAGAGATGGCCTGAGCCGTTGCTCCAGCCACACCCTCTGATGCATTTCAACCCACGCACCGAGGCTTTGTCACAGAGGTCTGACCTCGGATTACCAAGCCCCAGTGGTTGGGGCAAAACACCCGGTGGGGTGACTCTCTTGCTTTCTGGCTTGGAGCGGTGTCACAAGCCAATTCTGTTTGCACACTACTACACTTATTCTGCTGCCCCCGATGGTGTTCCCTTTACATTACAGGTGCTGCATATTATTATTATACAGTATTTATAAAGCGCCAATAGTTCGCTCAGCGCTGTACATTACAAAGGGGGACAGAACATGCGACAGAACAATACCAATACAATGCAAAACATGAGGGGATTGAGGGCCCTGATCCTGGGAGCTTACAATCTAGGAGGGAGGGGATGGTGGCACAGGAGGAGAAAGCTGTGGGGGTGGAGTGGTAGGAAGAGTGGAGGAGGTCGGCAAGTTAGCAGGGGGTGGGTTAGGCTTCCCTGAAGAGATGGGTTTTCAGGGTGCGCCTAAAGGAGAGGAGAGTAGGTGATGATCTGATGGGTTGAGGCAGGGAGTTCCAGAGGATGGGTGACACCCTGGAGAAGTCCTGGAGGCGGGCATGGGAGGAGGAGACCAGGGAACTAGAGAGAAGGAGGTCTTGTGAGGAGCGAAGAGTACGCCAGATCACTGACCTAATATCCAAGTACCGCCCAGCACGCACACTCCGCTCCTCACAAGACCTCCTTCTCTCTAGTTCTAGGTGCCTCTGGACTGTCTATAATTTTACAGGGTGCCTTGAATGAAAAAAAAAACTTTTGGTTGAGAAACACTAATGTAGACAACACACACCTCAACATCAGACAGGAGGACACATCATCATCAAAGAGAGACTCCTCATCTGACACACTTCACTGAGGCCAGGACACACAGCTCCAACATAGCTAGATGCCATTTTGGGAAGACAACTCCAATCACCGGTTGATAGCCATTTGAAGGCTCTAATCCACTTAATTGCTTTTAAGGGTAAAAATAAAATTTTCCTGTGTTTTTTTGTTGTTGTTGTTGAGGCCATTTTCAATAATCCTTCCTGTAACTTAGTATTTCTCTCACGATAACATAACCACTAGAGTTAGATTTTTTTTTTCTAACTTTAATAGTTTTATTCTTGTGGCAATATTGGCACACACGTTTCCGTATTTCAATGCTTATTCTTTCTGCAGGAGAAGAACAGTCGGAATCTGTATAATGCAGGTTATTGTCTGAAAGGTAGTTTTCAATGGTTATGTGGTCTAAGAGGGAAAATTAATTACTTTAATCCAACATACGAGGTGTCTAGAGATGAGCGAATCAAACATGACGAAGTGGAATTCGTTTCGAAGATTAGGAAAAATTCGATTCGCGCCGAATCCGAAAATTAGCAAACTTCGGATGCACGAATCGAATTTTCCGAAAAATGGCGGCGACATGTGCGGCGACGGAGCGGGGATCTCTGGGAAGGCGAGCAGACAAGGCGCGCTGACCCATAATGCATTCATTCATGACATGTGATCACATTAGCCAATCAGCAGCCAGCCAGCCAGCACTGTGTAATGGTGGAGCTATAAATCGCGGCCATCTTAGAATTCTCCATTAGCCTCCAGTCATTCAAGAGAGACAGACCTGTCTGTATTAAAGACAGAGTTAGGACCACAGAGACTTTAGGGACACAGAATCGTTACTCAGGGACACAGAATCGTTACTCAGGGACACAGAATCGTTACTCAGGGACAGACACAGAATCGTTACTCAGGGACAGACACAGAATCGTTAATCAGGGACAGACACAGAATCGTTACTCAGGGACACAGAATCGTTACTCAGGGGAACAGAATCGTTACTCAGGGACAGACACAGAATCGTTACTCAGGGACAGACACAGAATCGTTACTCAGGGACAGACACAGAATCGTTACTCAGGGACACAGAATCGTTACTCAGGGACACAGAATCGTTACTCAGGGACACAGAATCGTTACTGAGGGACACAGAATTGTTACTGAGGGACACAGAATTGTTACTCAGGGACACAGAATTGTTACTCAGGGACACAGAATCGTTACTCAGGGACACAGAATCGTTACTCAGGGACACAGAATCTTTACTCAGGGTCACAGAATTGTTACTCAGGGTCACAGAATTGTTACTCAGGGACACAGAATCGTTACTCAGGGACACAGAATCGTTACTCAGGGACACAGAATCGTTACTCAGGGACACAGAATCGTTACTCAGGGACACAGAATTGTTACTGAGGGACACAGAATTGTTACTCAGGGACACAGAATCGTTACTTTCTGCTTCACAACCACTATTGTACGTTCAAAGAGTTAAATCCTGTTTTATTTTTGGGGTGCTTATTGAATTAAAGAGTATGTCAGACAACACGCAGAGGAGTGGCAGAGGAGGCAATGTTTCAGGAGCGAGCAGACGTGGCAGCAGAGGAAGGGGTCGAGGCAGCACTAGTCGCAGCCAGAGGCCAGTGCTCCCGGTGTCATCCAGCGGTCGTGTCTCCACCGACAACCCTGCCGTCATCGATTGGTTGACTCGGTCGTCTTCCTCTTCCCAGGTCACCTCTGACACCTACAGCCAACGGTCGGTGGGTACGTCAGACACAACCGTTAGTTGGCATGGCCCGGGAGCAAGCCCACTGAAATCACGTGTCCTCTACCTGCCCCTGTCCTTTGGTGTTCCCTCACCAAGCGAAGTATCGCATGCTGTGGGCTCAGCCCCACTGTACAGTGAGGAAGAGCTAACAGAGGGCGGTCAGGAACGGGGGGAGACATCCACCTCTTCAGCAGCCAGGCGAAGAAGTACTGGCGAGGAGAGTGGCTCGGTAGCGGTCTAGAGACAGGTCTGTCTCCTGACCCACACGCAGCCGAGGGGGCTAGTAGTGACGCGGAGACCCTAATTGATGATGATGAGGCTGATCGCACTTGGCAGCCTCGTCGTCATCAGGCTATTGCTTCCGCATCATCATCAGGAGAAGAGGGTGCCAGCTTGCCAGCGAGCAAAACAGTCGGTGGGTTGCCAGGAGGCAGCAGGGTCGCAGCAGTGTCAGTGGAGCCAAACGGCCACGGAGTAGAGCACCAGCTCCACTGCAGCCTACCACCACGGCCAGTAGTGGTGCCGGTGTGCACGGAGGAAGTAGCAGTCAGCCAGTGAGGAGTAGCGGGGGCAAAGTTTCCTACTCGGCGGTGTGGCAATTTTTCGTCAAGCCGCCCGAGGAAGTAAACGTAGCCGTATGTCGACTATGTGGCCAGAAAGTCAAGCGTGGCCAGGGGGCCCATGTTGGGACTACAGCGTTGCGTCAGCATATGCAGCGTTGCCATTCGGTGGCCTGGGAAAACCGTGATAAAGATACGGCGGTTCTGCCTGCCCCAGCCCCCGCTTCATCACCCGCTCCGTTACTTGCTCGTCACCCGACGTCAATCGCCCTCTATCAGCCAGTCAAGGCTCCAACACCTCTGCTGAGGGGAGTTGTCGCTCGTTGGCATCTTCCGCTCGTTCAGATGCTCCTTCTCCTGCTACTCCTCTTCACGGATTCCGTCAGCAGTCTTTCTTGGAATCCGTTTCAAAGAGACAACAGTTTGCGAGCACGCACCCGACGGTGCAAAAGCTGAACGTCCTCCTGTCCAAGTTGCTGGTGCTGCAGTCCCTCCCTTTCCAAGTGGTGGACTCAGCACCTTTCCGAGAAATGATGGCTTGTGCCGAGCCGCGGTGGAGAGTGCCAAGCCGTCATTTCTTCGCCAAAAAGGCAGTGCCAGCCCTGCATTCACATGTAGAAGAGATGGTGGGCCCAGTCTTTGAGCATGTCGGTCTCTGCCAAAGTGCACGGCAGCGCCGACGTGTGGAGCTGTAACTACGGTCAGGGACAGTACATGTCATTTACGGCCCACTGGGTGAACGTGGTGCCGGCACAGCCGCACCAGCAACTTGGACAGGTCACGCCGCTTTTGCCTCCATGTTTGCACGTCCTTGGTCCAGCAAAGATGTCCGCCTCTACCACCTCTTCTTCCGCCGTGTCCTCAGCCGCCACCCCCCCGTGACAAGTCCCATTACCCGACCGGCATATCACATGTGCAGGGCGCAACGGTGTCACGCTGTGCTGCACCTGGTATGCCTTGGCGAACGTAGTCACACAGGGGAGGAACTTCTGAGTGTAATGAACAGAGAAATCGACAGATGGCTGTCTCCGCGCAAACTGAAAATCGGAACCATGTTGACCGACAACGGAAAGAACATGGTGTCTGCTCTGCGTCAAGGAAGGTTGTGCCATGTGCCATGCATGGCTCACGTGTTCAATCTGGTTGTCAAGCGGTTCCTAAAATCCACCATCCCACTGCAAGACATCCTTAAAATGTCACGTAAACTTTGCATGCATTTCAGCCATTCCTACACCGCAAAGCACACCCTCCTTGAGCTGCAGCGGCAGAACGGAATTCCACAGCATCACCTGATCTGCGACGTTGCAACAAGGTGGAATTCAACCCTACACATGTTAGACCCCTTTACGAACAGCGAAAGGCCATCACCGATTTCCTGATGTTACAAGCGGATAAAGGTACTCCCTGTGTGTAACTTCGATGTCAGCCATTGGCAGCTCATGCGTGACACCTGCCGCTTGCTCAGGCCCTTTGAGGAGGCCACGCTATTCGTGAGTCGGCAGGACTATGGGATGAACGACGTCATTCCTCTGTTGCACGTCCTGGAACAAATGCTGTTAACAATGGCTGGTCAGGGTGCGGTAGACGTGGCGCACAGATCTCAACACCACATGACCCCTGTGGGGGCAGGACAGGAAGAAGAGGAGGAGGTAGAGGAGGACATTGGTGCTCAGGAATTATTGAGTGAAATGGGTGGTTTTTCCACTCAGCGGACAGGAGTGGAGGAGCAGGAGCATCTGGTAGAGGAGGAGGAGGAGGAGACAGAGGACCCAGACGCACCGTGGCAGTATGCTGTGGAGATGGAGGCAAGGAGTCCCTCGCATTCCTTGGCACAAATGGCCCATAGCATGCTCGGTTGCTTGCGTAGTGACAGCCGAATAATAACCATCAGACAGAGGGATGACTTTTGGCTGTCCACCTTGTTGGACCCTCGCTACCGTTCAAAAATGGTGGCCTTTTTCACACCTGCTGAGAGGGAGGCCAAAATAACGTACTATAAAAACCACCTATGTAGTCAGTTGGTCTCTGCTTTTCTGCACCAACGTCCATCCTCAGACACTGTGGGCCCTGTGCGCTCGCGTTCCGCTGCCATGGCAGCAGGGGAGGGGTGGGGTGGTAGGAGCAGTGGCAGCTCCACCAGCAGCGGCTGCCTCAGTCTGCAGTCGATGATGAGTAGCTTTCTTCACCAGCGCAGTGAGGAAACTACTAACCAGCCGCAGCAGCAGCAGCATCAGGTGGACCTGGAGCAGGACCTCAAACAACAGGCTCGGGCCTACTTGGACAGCACCCTGCCAACCGAGGTAGACAATCCCCTTGACTACTGGGCAACGAAACTTGACCTTTGGCCCCAACTAGCTGAATTTGCCCTTGAAAGGCTGTCATGCCCGGCCAGTAGCGTGGCATCGGAGCGCGTGTTTAGTGCGGCAGGAGGTATTGTAACTCCGCGGAGGACACGACTGTCCACCCAAAGTGTGGAGAGACTCACGTTTGTGAAAATGAATCAGGCGTGGATTAGTCTGGATTTCAAACCACCAGTTCCTGACACAACTGACTAAATCCGCCATGAATCATGCCCCAAACATGTTATTATTTTTAACATAGGCCTCTGTTTGGCCTTCAATTTAAGCTGCTTACGCTTCGCCACTCTGCCATGGGCCCCTGTACCACCTCCTCTTGCTGCTGCCAGGTCCAGAGTGTGTCATGGGTCCCTGTACGGCCTCCCATTGCTGCTGACTTCATCGCCAGACTCTGCCATGTGCCACTTTCAGGTCTCCTTACACTGTTGGTGGGTTCCATTTTGTGAAAGGGTGCTGTATGGCCTTCCATTGCTGCTGCCTCCACCGCCACCCTGCGCCTCTGTCGTCTGCTCACGCTGCTGACGGCTTCCGCTTTTTATCCGAGGCCTGTGTTTGGCTTCCGAATACTGCTGTATCCACCGCCCGCCCACTGCTGCTGCCAGGCCCGTAATCTGTCATGGGCCCCTGTACCGCCTCCTCATGCTGCTGCTAGTTCCAGAGTGTGTCATGGGTCCCTGTACGGCCTCCCATTGCTGCTGTCTCCATCGCCACACTCTGCCATGTGCCACTTTCAGGTCTCCTCACACTGCTGGTGGGTTCCATTTTGTCATAGGGTGCTGTATGGCCTCCCATTGCTGCTGCCTCCACCGCCACACTGTGGCTCCACACTCTGGTTTTGGCCCCGTGACTGCCCAAATGAGTGAAGTGTGCGGTGATTCTAAGATCGACGGCACTCATCTGCATGTCATACTGACTGACAGTATTATTTCTCTTCCCCAGCAGACTCCAAGGGCATTTAAATTAAAGGTACAGTGTTCTGCACTAATATAAAGGCTCTCTGAAGCCTAGAAACACCCTTTTATAAGTTAAATTCGCAGCGAATATATTCGACTCGAATCGAAATTTTTCCACGAATTCGCCGAATCAGCCGAATTGAATTTTTGAATAATTCGCTCATCTCTAGAGGTGTCTTCAAAAAGTTTCCACACTTTTATGCATACACACTATATTGCCAGAAGTATTGGCCCCGCCCTCCCAATCATGTGATTCAGGTGTTCCAATCCCCTCCCAATCATGTGATTCAGGTGTTCCAATCCCCTCCATGGACACAGGTGTATACAATCAAGCCCCTAGGCATGCAGACTGCTTCTACAAACATTGGTGAAAGAATGGGTCGCTCTCAGGAGCTCAGTGACTCCAAGCGTGGTCCCGTGATAGGTGGTCACCTGGGCAATAAGTCCATCCGTGACATTTCCTGGCTACTAAATATTCCACGCTCAACTGTTAGTGGGATTATAACAAAGTGGAAGCAACTGGGAACAACAGCCACTCAGCCACCAAGTGGTAGTCCACGTCGCATGACAGGGCGGGGTCAGTGCATGCTGAAGCGCACAGTGCGCAGAAGTCACCAACTGTCTGCAGAGTCAATAGCTAAAGACCTCCAACTTTGGTGTGACCTTCAGATGAGCCCAACAACAGTGCGTAGAGAGCTTCATGGAATGGGTTTCCATGGGCCGAGCAGCTGCATCCAAGCCTTCCATCACCAAGTGCAATGCAAAGCATCGGATGTCGTGGTGTAAAGCACGCCACCACTGGACTCTAGAGCAGTGGGGGCATGTTCTCTGGAATGACCAATCACGCTTCTCTGTCTGGCAATCCTGTCTGGGTTTGGCAGTTGCCAGAACTGTACTTGCCTGACTGCATTGTGCCAAGTGTAAAGTTTGGTGGAGGGGGGATTATGGTGTGGGGGTGTTTTTCAAGGGTTGGGCTTGACCCCCTAGTTCCAGTAAAGGGAACTCTTAAGAGTCAGCATACCAAGACATTTTGGACAATTTCATGCTCCCAACTTTGTGGGAAGAGTTTGGGGACGGCCCCTTTCTGTTCCAACATGACTGCGCACCAGTGCACAAAGCAAGGTCCATAAAGACATGGAGGAGCCAGTTTGGGGTGGAGGAACTTGACTGTCCTGCACAGAGTCCTGACCTCAACCCCATAGAACACCTTTGGGATGAATTAGAGCGGAGACTGTGAGCCAGGCCTCCTCCCCCGACATCAGTGCCTGACCTGATAAATGTGCTTCTGGAAGAATGGTCCAACCTTCCCATAGACACCCTCCTAAACCTTGTGGGGGGCCTTCCCAGAAGAGTTGAAGCTGTTATAGCTGCAAAGGGTGGGGCCAACTCAATATTGAACCCTACGGACTAAGACTGGGGGGCCATTAAAGGTCATGTGCATGGAAAGGGCGGGGCCAACTCAATATTGAACCCTACGGACTAAGACTGGAAGACCATTAAAGGTCATGTGCGTGGAAAGGCCGGCGCCCAATCTTGAACCCTACGGACTAAGACTGGGGGGCCATTAAAGGTCATGTGCGTGGAAAGGCCGGACGACCAATACTTTTGGCGATATAGTATATATATACATTTAAAAAAAGGCCGGAAACGTTTTGAAGAACCCTCGTATATACCAATGCTGTAGCAAAATATCTTAATTCATTGTGAAGATCATTTAGTGTCTTTGTCCGCCTCTTATTTTGACTGTTCGTGGTTTTGTACAGTGAATTATAGTAAATAAATATTAATCTTAGTAGTCTGTAGTCAATTTGTATAAACTATTTTTATTTTGTTCATCTATCAATTTAAACGATCGACGCAGCTGACTAAATGATTCAGACATTCCCTGACAGAACACATTTAATTTATAACAGCTGTGTTTCCTATAGTGATACTGTGATTGGCCCATAGCCATCACATACTATTTTAGTCAATCACAGCACCCTGTACCATGTGATAGCTGGGCCAATCACAACATCACTAGAGTAAGCACAGCTGTTATGAATAAAATCCATTAATGACCGTTCAAACTGCTGCTGTTAAACTGATAATCACTGTAATAGAAATCATAGTGTAAAAAGGAGGAGTCCCTAACCACCCCCCAGAGTAGTACACTGTCGCTATGGTGACATTGAACTATTCTAAAGAAAGTACGGACAAAAAGAATGTTTAGAAAAATGTTTCAGAAAATTTTATTTTTTTTTTTTTCCATACACTCCTGAGCGCTTGTGACGTATGTAAAAAAACAAAAAATTGTAAAAAAAAATAATTTCTTCACCTTCCAAAAATTGTGACAAAAAATTACAGCTTCAAAAAACTTGCCATATCTCTTACTAAATACTTTGGACTGTCTACTTTCCAAAAGGGGTCATTTGGAGGGGTATTTTGTTTTTTGTTTTTTACTGTCCTGACATTTTAAGGCCCCGAGAAAAGAGATCATCCAACAGGACTGAGCAAATTTCAGATATATTTTGTAGACTCTATAACTTTAACAAGATTAAACAAAATACACTGATTTGGGTTATTTTTACCAGAAAATGTAGCAAAATACATTTTGGCATAAATGTATGAAGATATATTTTTGATTTGCAAAATTTTTTTTTTTGAATTTTTTCATTTATATTATTAAAAAAAAAAAAAAACTATTGTGGTGACTAAATACCACCAAAAGAAAGCTCTATTTGTGTTTCAATTTTCTAAATGTAGTTTGGGTACAGTGTTACATGACCAAGCAATTGCAAGTTAAAGATGTGCAGTGCTGAATAGCAAACAACAACAAAAAAAGGGGGGTAAAAAACCTTCCAGAGGTCAAGGGGTGAAAGTAGAAAACAGTTACATGAAAATTGTGCCTGGTAGAGTAAAAAAAAAAAAAAAAAAAGGCCACAACATATTTATAAAGCTTCAATAATTTATTTAAATATTAGAACAACATAATTTTTATACAGTTCTTTCTTCTACAACCGTTCAGAAATATTTACTATCGCTTTCCTTCTGCAAAACAAAATAAAATAAATGTAAGGTAAGAAGTAATTTAAGAAGAACATTAAGCGGCAGAACATTACAACGCGCGGTTATACCTTTCCTCCAACGTCACGGCTTTTAGCTCTGAGCTTGTTGACCTGGGACTCAGCAATGTCGGCTCTCTCTTCGGCCTCTTCAAGCTCATGTTGGACCTTCCTGAAGCGGCCCAGGTGGGCATTGGCTTGTTCCTCCTGAAGAACACGGGTAATCAATTGTCAGATTGCAAGTCGCAATGAAAGTCTGGCCTACAGTGTAACCTTGCTTATGTTGCGCCCATCTACATAGGTGCCAGGATAGTGGAGTTTAGTTCTGGGCTCACTGTAATCAGAGTAGCTGCGTGTGATGATGTAGGTCTGTTTGCAGGTTTGACTCCTCCTCCTTTACTCTAGAACTCTGAGTGGTTCTGGAACATAGGTGTTGAACAAGACAAATGGACAGCATGAATATTTATACTGTCTCAGCCAATCCCTGTGGGAGACTGCACAGGTGGTTGCTGGGAAGGTGTATAAATAGTATGAGACCTGGAACATAGGTGTCTTGTCCCTGAGGAGATCACAGCCTAGGGGGGGGCGTTTTCCCCCTGGGTAAGCCTGCCATGTGTCTGCTGTTCGTTGAGGTCCCAGTTACATATAGTTACATAGTTAGTCTGGCTGAAAAGACAAAAGTCCATCCAGTTCAACCAAAAAAGAAAAAAAAAGGTTTAATCCTACACCCACAGTTGATCCAGAGAAAGGAAAAAAAAACCCAGCAAAGCACGATCCAATTTGCTCCTGCAGGGGACAAAAAATCCTTCCTGATCCCCGAGAGGCAATCGGATATTCCCTGGATCAACTTTACCTATAAATGTTATATAGAGTTAATTTGTGTGCATCTAGGAAAGATTCCAGGTCAGTTGGGCAGGCTGGAGGGCCAGTTTTTGCTGGAAGTTGTTGAGGCTGACTGCGGGGGCCTGCCAACTGAGGATCTAGTCTGGTATCTCTGGGAAAAAGTGTCTGGAAGATATTGGAAGGGGCAGCCAATCATCTAAGGCAGGGATATCAAACTGGTGGCCCTCCAGCTTTTGTGAAACTGCAAGTACCATCATGTTTTTGGGTGTCATGCTTGCAATGCCTCATGGGACTTTTAGTTTGGCAACAGCTGGAGGGCAGCCAGTTTGACACCCGTGATCTAAGGACATTAGTGGGCACAGACGTGGGGGGAGAGATCCTAGAGAATGTGCTGATGAAGCCCCTCAGGTGCTAGAGTCACCTGTGTCCAAAGAGGACATTGTGTTTGGTGTCCTGAAGAGCAAGGTCTATTTAATTCCTAGTGAAAGGAGCTTCTACTACAAGGTTCTGGCCACCATTTACTTGTGCAAGGACTCATAATTCTGAAGAAGAAAGTGTCCTTCTGTTTGTACATGGTTTCGGAGTGTCCCATACAGTCCCTATCCCTATCTAAACTACCCAAAAGGGAATATTCATTGAGCCAAAAGGAGCGATTGTGAGTTTGGCTGAGGGGCGACTTCAGGAAAAAACCCAAGGGACCTTTCACACTGCAGGCACCGCCACACGTATAACCATTGTATTCTATGAAGAAAAGGCTTCTGAATATACAGTTTGTACTTACAGATTCCTCAGCCTGTCTCTTGTAGGCCTTGACCTTCAGCTGCAGTTTGTCTACTAGATCTTGAAGCCTCAGGATGTTTTTCCTGTCTTCCTCAGTCTACAAAAAGAAAATAAATACGGAGCATTCAGAATACTCATGCCATGTGTGTAACAAAAATGGTTGAACCCAAGAACTGCCTGAAAACAAGAGTCCCTTTGGGCTTTTCCATAGTAAGTGTAGCAAGTCACTGTACCTGGTAGCTCAGTTCCTTCACCCTCCTTTCATATTTGCGGACTCCTTTAATGGACTCAGATCCACGTTTCTGTTCATTGTCCAGCTCATTCTCCAGTTCACGCACCTGTGGGGGAACATTTTCAGAAAAAATAATGTTGGAATTTTTATATTTTCCCCGTCTTTTTTTTTTTTATTCTTTATTTAAGGTATCCAGGATTTACAAAATAAACAGATGAATGAGGGCATGCAGGAACTGTGCTTGTTGTGCAGGTCATCATTCTAGTCTAGTGTACAGGAACAAAATGTACCAATCATAGTGTACATAAAGGCCTAGAAAAGAATGTCTAAGCATCGCATAGACTAAGACTTTCTGTAGCTCAAATATATAGTCAGACCAACAATATTCTCAGGCATATGGAATGTGAACACTGGGGATACGATAAATGTGGGGGAAAAGATATATAATAATAGGTGTGGGTGGGGCAAGTGCAGGTAAAGTACTGGGCTAAGGTGAGGAAGGGTGGATGGTTGAAGAAGAATGGGTGGAGGTGGGGGTGGGGAAGGGAGAATGGATGGGGAGGTGGGGGTGGGGAAGGGAGGATGGATGGGGGAGGTGGAAAGGGAAGGGAGGATGGTGGTGGGGGGTGAGAGGGGAAGGGAGGATGGGTGGTGGGGGGTGGAGAGGGGAAGGGAGGATGGGTGGTGGGGGGTGGAGAGGGGAAGGGAGGATGGGTGGTGGGGGGGGTGGAGAGGGGAAGGGAGGATGGGTGGTGGGGGGTGGAGAGGGGAAGGGAGGATGGGTGGTGGGGGGGTGGAGAGGGGAAGGGAGGATGGGTGGTGGGGGGTGGAGAGGGGAAGGGAGAATGGGTGGGGGGGACATCAGAGACATGTAGTAGGAAGAAAGCAGGCTCTTCCAGGAGATTATAATCAGTAATGTTTTGCGAGATTCTATGGACTTCTTTCCAAAAAAGCTCTAATTTTGGGCAGGACCAGAAAATATGCAGTAAAGTCCCCCTCTCCTCCTGGCATGCCCCACAATCTTTACAGTGTTTGCAGATAATATACTTACTCTGCCTTCCAGTTTCTGGAGCTGCTTCTTGCCACCCTTCATTGCCAGCTGTTCAGCTTCATCCAGGCGGTGCTGCAGGTCCTTCACAGTCTGTTCAAGGTTCTTCTTCATTCTCTCCAGGTGGGCACTGGTGTCCTGTTCCTTCTTCAGCTCTTCTGCCATCAGAGCAGCCTTTAGTAGTGTAGAAAAACAATCAGTGGGAATGTTGGCTTAGATGTAATGTAGGCTATGAGTTTGTAGAAGAACGGATACGTACATCAGTGATGGCCTTTTTGGCTTTGTCTTCAGCATTTCTGGCTTCCTGAACAGCTTCCTCCACTTCATTCTGCAACTGTGAAATGTCGCTTTCTAATTTCTTCTTGCTGCCGATAAGGCTGGTGTTCTAGAAAATGAAAATATATTTGGAGCGTTAGTTAACATTTAATGAAATAAAGTCATATTTATTGCTAAATCTAACGGTATTCAATAGTAAATCCCACCTGTGAGTGCAAGAGCTGCAGACGTTCGCTGGCATCCATAAGTTCCTGTTCTGCCATCTTGCGA
>CATNWA010003986.1:0-17406 GCA_951230385.1 Staurois parvus | reverse complement strand
GTTACCCCACAGACAACAGAAGGGTTCCCGGGAAGGCCAAGAATTTTTTTACTAAGGGCCACAAAATTTTTTGGGGCCCAAAAAATTTTACTCGGAAAAGACAAAATTTGTTACTGAAGCCAAAAAAAGGGTTAGGGGGGGAAAACAGAATTTTACGAGGGCCAAAAGGTTATTTTGGGGCCAACAGAATTTTACTAAAACCCAAAATTTTGTTACTAGGGCCACAAAAACTTTAAATTAGGGCCAAAGAAACAAAAAAATTTTTAGGACCAAGAATTTTTACTCAGGGACAACAAATTTTTACGGAGTGCCAAGAATTTTTATTTTGGGCCACAGAAAATTTTATTAGGGCCCAAAATTTTTTCTCGGGGGACAGACAGAATTGTTACTGAGTGCCAGGAAATTTTTAAACTAAAGGGAAAGACGAATTGTTACGGATTTCCCAGGAATTTTTTACCCCAAGGGCCCCAAAACTTTATTTTTTGGGGCCCCCCCCCAAACAAAAATTTTTTACTCAGGGACAGACAAAATTTGGGAAAATGAGGGGCCAGAAAAATTTGTTACTCGGGGACAACAGAATTTTTACGGATGCCAGGAATTTTTTACTTAGGGCCACAAAAACTTTATTTGGGCCACAAAATTTTGTTACTCGCACAGAAACAAAATTTGTTATTTCGCCCCAGACCCCAAGAATTGTTACGGGGGGGCCCCGGGAAACTTTACTTGGGGCCAAAGAAATTGTTACCCCCAACAAAAAGAATTTTCATCCCCCTAAAAAGGGACGGGGACAGAATTTTTTCCGGAAAATTTTATTCCCCAAAAGAAAAAAATTTGTTACTCGGGGCCCCAAAAACTTTACTTGGGGCCAAAAAAATTTTTTATCCAGGGAAAAACAGAATTGTTACTGAGTTTTGGCCAAAAAAATTTTTAAAATTTTCCCAGGGACAACAAAATTTGGGTTTACGGATCCCAGAGAATTGTTTTTTCAGGGACAGACAGAATTTTACGATGCCAGAAAATTTGGTTATTTAGGCCACAAAAAACTTTAATTAGGGCCCCCGAATTTTTACTCAGGGGACAGACAGAATTGTTCCCTGGTCCCAAAGGGGAATTTTTACTCGGGGACAGACAAAATTTGGGTTACGGGATCCAGAAATTTGTTTTTTGGGGCCCACAGAAAACTTTACTTGGGGCCAAACAGAATTTTTATCGGGGGACAGACGAATTGTTATTTATGCCAAAGAATGTTACTCGGGCAGACAAAATTTTTTACGGGTCCCCAGAAAATTGTTATTTCAGGGCCCCAGAAACTTTATTGGGGCCACAAATTTTTTATCAGGGAAACAGACAAAAATTTTTTACTGAGGGGCCAGAGAATTGTTACTGGGGAAACAGACAGAATTTTTTACTGAGTGCCGGGAGAATTGTTACTTAGGGCCACAAAAAAACTTTATTGGGGCCCAAACCAGAATTGTTCCCCTCCCGAAACAGACACAAAATTTTGTTATTCGCACAGACACAAATTGTGGCACATGGCAAGTGTGGCAGGGAGACACAGCAATGGGGGGGCCGTACAGGGACCCAGACAGACTCGGACCTGGCCGCATGAGGAGGGGGTATATGGGGCCCAGGCAGATTAGTGGCCTGGAAAGCAGCAATGGGAGGCCCTAACTGCCGAAACCCTATGTAAAAAATTTACACACCGCAGTGTGGGGAGCCGAAAGTGGCACATGGCAGAGGTGGCGAGGGAGAACCCAGCAATGGGGAGGCGACGGGGACCCAGACAGACTCTGGACCTGGCAGCAGCATGGGGAGGCGTAATGGGGGGCCATGGCAGATTAGGGGCCTGGCAGCGCTATGGGGGGCCAAAACTGCCACCCCTTTTCAAAAATTTCACACACCAGCATGGTGGGAACCTGAAAGGGCACATGGCAGAGTGTGGCGATGGAGACAGCAAAAGGGGAGGCCGTACGGGGGCCCCATGAAGACTCTGGCCCGGGCAGCAGCATAGGGGGCGGTATATAGGGGCCATGGCAATTGGGGGCCTCAGACTAGGGGGGCCCCATAATTTTCCCACCCCCTATGTAAAAAAAATTCAACAACCACATGTAGGAGAGCCTGAAAGTGGCACAGACCCTGTTTGCAGGCGTGATTCGATGCGATTTATCAGTAGTTCAGCAACTGGCAGGCCGTACAGACAATCCAGACTAGTACCACTCCTGGATTCAATTTTCAGCAGCCTGAGAGAATCTCCACACACTTTGTGGGGCTGCCTAAGTGTCCTCCCCCCCTTAACCCCCCTCTCGCGGGAGTTGACAGCATGCAATGTGCCGCACTAAACACAAAGTTCTCAGTAATCTGCCGACGCTACTGCACTGGCATGTGTATCCTGAAATGTGAACGCCATCTCAGGCAATGGTGAGAGACCTGAACGTGTCACAATTTCGTTGTCCACCAGAAGTCAAAGGCGATTGAGTTAACATCGCAGCATTTGGGAGGGTAGCTCTCCAAGTAGGGCCCAATCCTGGTGTTGAGGACCTGCTCATGGTCTCCTGAGGACTGCTTGACCTGGCTGCGAGCATGATTAGTCAGTGTTCCGTTACGAGCTGGCCCAGAATTGCTACTGGCATATTTCAGCGACTGCCTGGCGGAGTCAGCACGCTGCTGGGAGGAGCAGGCTAACTGCTAATTCCAGCCTAGCCCTAGCTGCTGCAATGTCATCCCTCTGTCTGATGGTTATTATTCCAGGCTGTCGCTACGCAAGCAAGCGAGCATGCTATGGGCCATTTGTGCCAAGGAATGCGAGGGACTCCCTGCCTCCATCTCCACAGCATACTGCCACGGTGCGTCTGGTCCTCTGTCTCCTCCTCCTCCTCCTCTACCAGATGCTCCTGCTCCTCCACTCCTGTCCGCTGAGTGAAAAACCACCCATTTCACTCAATAATTCCTGAGCACAAATGTCCTCCTCTACCTCCTCCTCTTCTTCCTGTCCTGCCCCCACAGGGGTCATGTGGCGTTGAGATCTGTGCGCCACGTCTACTGCACCCTGACCAGCCATTGTTAACAGCATTTGTTCCAGGACGTGCAACAGAGGAATGACGTCGTTCATACCCATAGTCCTGCCGACTCACGAATAGCGTGGCCCCCCCTCAAAGGGTCTGAGCAAGCGGCAGGTGTCACGCATGAGCTGCCAATGGCTGACATCGAAGTTACACAGGGGAGTACCTTTATCCGCTTGTAACATCAGGAAATCGGTGATGGACTTTTGCTGTTCGTAAAGGCGGTCTACCATGTGTAGGGTTTAATTCCACCTTGTTGCAACGTCGCAGATCAGGCGATGCTGTGGAATTCTGTTCTGTCTGCCGCTGCAGCTCAAGGAGGGTGTGCTTTGCGGTGTAGGAATGGCTGAAATGCATGCAAAGTTTACGTGACATTTTAAGGATGTCTTGCAGTGAGATGGTGGATTTTAGGAACCACTTGACAACCAGATTGAACACGTGAGCCATGCATGGCGCATGGCACAACCTTACTTGACGCAGAGCAGACACCATGTTCTTTCCGTTGTCGGTCAACATGGTTCCGATTTTCAGTTTGCGCGGAGACAGCCATCTGTCGATTTCTCTGTTCATTACACTCAGAAGTTCCTCCCCTGTGTGACTACGTTCGCCAAGGCATACCAGGTGCAGCACAGCGTGACACCGTTGCGCCCTGCACATGTGATATGCCGGGTCGGGTAATGGGACTTGGCACGGGGGTGGCGGCGGCTGAGGACACGGCGGAAGAAAGAGGTGGTAGAGGCGGACATGTTTGCTGGACCAAGGACGCGCAAACGTGAGGCAAAAGCGGCGTGACCTTTCCAAGTTGCTGGTGCGGCTGTGCCGGCACCACGTTCACCCAGTGGGCCGTAAATGACATGTACTGTCCCTGACCGTAGTTACAGCTCCACACGTCGGCGCTGCCGTGCACTTTGGCAGAGACCGACATGCTCAAAGACTGGCCCACCATCTCTTCTACATGTGAATGCAGGGCTGGCACTGCCTTTTTGGCGAAGAAAATGCCGGCTTGGCACTCTCCACCGCGGCTCGGCACAAGCCATCATTTCTCGGAAAGGTGCTGAGTCCACCACTTGGAAAGGGAGGGACTGCAGCACCAGCAACTTGGACAGGAGGACGTTCAGCTTCTGCACCGTCGGGTGCGTGCTCGCAAACTGTTGTCTCTGGAAACGGATTCCAAGAAAGACTGCTGCTGACGGAATCCGTGAAGAGGAGTAGCAGGAGAAGGAGCATCTGAACGAGCGGAAAGATGCCAACGAGCGACAACTCCCCTCAGCAGAGGTGTTGGAGCCTTGACTGGCTGATAGAGGGCGATTGACGTCGGGTGACGGAGCAAGTAACGGAGCGGGGATGGGGCGGGGGGCGGGCAGGGCAGACGCCGCCGTATCTTTATCACGGTTTTCCCAGGCCACCGAAATGGCGACGCTGCATATGCTGACGCAACGCTGTAGTCCTAACATGGGCCCCCTGGCCACGCTTGACTTTCTGGCCACATAGTCGACATATGGCTACGTTTACTTCCTCGGGCGGCTTGACGAAAAATTGCCACACCGCCGAGTAGGAGACTTTGCCCCCGCTACTCCTCACTGGCTGACTGCTACTTCCTCCGTGCACAACAGCACCACTACTGGCCGTGGTGGTAGGCTGCAGTGGAGCTGGTGCTCTACTCCGTGGCCGTTTGGCTCCACTGACACTGCTGCGACCCTGCTGCCTCCTGGGCAACCCACCGACTGTTTTGCTCGCTGGCAAGCTGGCACCCTCTTCTCCTGATGATGCGGAAGCAATAGCCTGATGACGACGAGGCTGCCAAGTGCGATCAGCCTCATCATCATCAATTAGGGTCTCCGCGTCACTACTAGCCCCCTCGGCTGCGTGTGGGTCAGGAGACAGACCTGTCTCTAGACCGGCTACCGAGCCACTCTCCTCGCCACTACTTCTTCGCCTGGCTGCTGAAGAGGCGGATGTCTCCCCCCGTTCCTGACCCGCCCTCTGTTAGCTCTTCCTCACTGTACAGTGGGGCTGAGCCCACAGCATGCGATACTTCGCTTGGTGAGGGAACACCAAAGGACAGGGGCAGGTAGAGGACACGTGATTTCAGTGGGCTTGCTCCCGGGCCATGCCAACTAACGGTTGTGTCTGACGTACCCACCGACCGTTGGCTGTAGGTGTCAGAGGTGACCTGGGAAGAGGAAGACGACCGAGTCAACCAATCGATGACGGCAGGGTTGTCGGTGGAGACACGACCGCTGGATGACACCGGGAGCACTGGCCTCTGGCTGCGACTAGTGCTGCCTCGACCCCTTCCTCTGCTGCCACGTCTGCTCGCTCCTGAAACATTGCCTCCTCCTCTGCGTGTTGTCTGACATACTCTTTAATTCAATAGTGGTTGTGAAGCAGAAAGTAACGATTCTGTGTCCCCCGAGTAACGATTCTGTGTCCCCGAGTAACGATTATCTGTGTCCCTCAGTAACGATTCTGTGTCCCCGAGTAACGATTCTGTGTCCCCGAGTAACGATTCTGTGTCCCTCAGTAACGATTCTGTGTAGCTGAGTAACAATTCTGTGTCCCCGAGTAACGATTCTGTGTCCCTCAGTAACGATTCTGTGTAGCTGAGTAACAATTCTGTGTCTGTCCCTGAGTAACGATTCTGTGTCCCCTGAGTAACGATTCTGTGTCCCCGAGTAACGATTCTGTGTCCCCGAGTAACGATTCTGTGTCCCCGAGTAACGATTCTGTGTCCCCGAGTAACGATTCTGTGTCCCCGAATAACGATTCTGTGTCCCCGAGTAACAATTCTGTGTCTGTCCCTGAATAACAATTCTGTGTCCCCGAGTAACAATTCTGTGTCCCCGAGTAACAATTCTGTGTCCCCGAGTAACAATTCTGTGTCCCTCAGTAACGATTCTGTGTCCCTGAGTAACGATTCTGTGTCCCTGAGTAACGATTCTGTGTCCCCGTGTAACGATTTTGTGTCCCCGAGTAACGATTTTGTGTCCCTGAGTAACAATTTTGTTTCCCTGAGTAATAATTCTGTGTCCCTCAGTAACGATTCTGTGTCCGAGTAACAATTCTGTGTCCCTGAGTAACGATTCTGTGGCCCTGAGTAACGATTCTGTGGCCCTAAAGTCTCTGTGGCCCTAACTCTGTCCCTAATACAGACAGGTCTGTCTCTCTTGAATGACCTAATGGCTAATGGAGAATTCTAAGATGGCCGCGATTTATAGCTCCACCATTACACAGTGCTGGCTGGCTGGCTGCTGATTGGCTAATGCGATCACATGTCATGAATGAATGCATTATGGGTCAGCGCGCCTTGTCTGCGTGCCTTCCCAGAGATCCCCCGCTCCGTCGCCACACATGTCGCCGCCATTTTTGGGAAAATTTTATTCGTGCATCCGAAGTTTGCTAATTTTCGGATTCGGCGCAAATCAAATTTTTCCTATTCTTCTAAACGAATTCCACTTCGCCATGTTCGATTCGCTCATCTCTAGTGATGATGATCCAATAATGACCCCTAGGCCATGACACGTGACACCCTGTAATGGGCGGAGCCCTTTGTATCTGTCCCAATGTCTGCCATGACAGGACACAAGGATCTCCTGTGATCGGCCGATGTTTTTGTTCCCGGCTCCTTGTAGTCAGCTAGAGATGAGCCGAGTTGTGTATTAGAGGGAAATGTTTGGCGATCTCCCCCCTCTTCCCTCGTGTAATGTGAAGCGGATTGTAGTGGGGGATGGGAGCAGATTGTTTTGTGGGTAGAATGTGTCCCCCCAAGCAGGTAGAAGGCAGAATGGGCCCCCCACTCCGGAGGATGGTTGTGTTTGCAGCCTCTGTGTTCAGCCTCGTGAGCAGCTCCTGACAGCTGGAAGTGACCCCCGATAAGTGACATCAGTCCAGGGAGCAGATCGGCTCCCCGGTGCACATCGGACATCGTCCTATTTTTGGAATAAAATCTGTTTTATATCTAGCGGGGAAACACATGAAGGGAGAAAATATACTCCAACACTGGAATTACACAGGGTGGGCGTGTCTGATGTGTAACCAATAGCAGGACAGAGTGGAGTTGTGTGTCAACCAATCGCAGCGTTAGAAGGTCTGTATATAAGGCGGAGCGCCGTATAATTAGTAATGAACTATTGTGGAAACATTTCCCGAGTCATGACGGAGACTGAGAGCGCCCCAGCCGCCGCTCCTCCAGCGGAGGCCGCCGCCAAGAAGAGGCCGGCTAAGAAGGCGTCAGCCGGAGGAGGAGCCAAGAAAGGCATCAAGAAGGCGTCCGGTCCTGCCGTGTCTGAGCTCCTCGTCCAAGCCGTGTCCGCTTCCAAGGAGCGCAGCGGGGTGTCCCTGGCCGCCCTGAAGAAGGTCCTGTCCGCCGGAGGATACGATGTGGACAAGAACAAGAGCCGCCTGAAGATCGCCCTCAAGGCGCTGGTGACTAAGGGGAGCCTCGTCCAGGTCAAAGGCCATGGGGCCTCCGGATCGTTCAAGATCAACAAGAAGCAGCCCGACGGCGCCAAGGCGAAGCCCAAGAAACCGGCCGCCAAGAAGGCTACCAAGTCCCCCAAGAAGAAGGTGGCCAGCAAAGCCCCCACCGCAGCCAAGAGTCCCAAGAAGGCCGCCAAGTCCCCCAAGAAGAAGGCGGCCAGCAAATCATCCACCTCAGCCAAGAGCCCCAAGAAGAAGCCGGCCGCCAAGAGACCAGCAAAGGCTGCCGCCAAGAAGGTGACCAAGAGCCCCAAGAAGAGCAAAGCTGCAGCCAAGCCGAAAAAAGGCGCCAAGAGTCCCGCTAAGGCCAAGCCGGCAGCTAAGAAGGCGGCTAAGCCCAAGAAGGCCGCTCCGAAGAAGTAATGGGCGGCGACCTCCTTCATCTCCACCCCCCCCCCCCCCAAGGCTCTTCTCAGAGCCCCCCACCTCCTCCCAACAGAGCTCTCCATACATACACCGACCACGAGCCGTCTTCTCCCTCCTCCTGTCTCCATACATTGTATACTTGTCCCTTATAGGTCATCCAATGATTCCTCCAATCCTACAAATGATTACTGGTTGGCCAAAGGAGAGATCCCCCCGATACATTTCACAGGCCCGACCCCCCTCCACACACAGACATCGGTCATATGCGGATTGGAGATCTGTCATTTCCCGCACACTGTCGGTGGGGGGGGGGGGGGGGGGTAACAACATTCACCATTGTCTTTTCCCCTATGTTAGCATTGTGTCCTCGGTAGCATTTGCGTAGGCAGAGCAGAGTAGGACTGGCCATAGAGGGATTACTTTGACGCAGTTGACCAGTTTAAACATGTATTGCAATATGTGTGATCTAAATATCCCTATTTATTGCATAGTCTGCTTGAAAGGGTATATACCAGTGTGCAGAGGGTCCTTCAGAATTTCTAGGGGTAACAATGAACATTTCCCGCACACTGTGGGATGGGGGGGGAGGGGTAACAATGAACATTTCCCGATCCTTCTACAAGGAATTCCCAGCCTTCATTATTATTGCGGCCATTGTGGAAGTTGTACGGAAACGCCATGTAATGATCGGGGACACATCATCCTCTGGACGGGATCTAATGATCGCACCGAGAACATCGTGTTGTGCGGACAATGGACTCCTTCCTATGGATGGATCGCCTCTACAATACAACACGGGGAGCGGCTTTCCAGGTGCCATTTGGAGGAAAACAACCGATCTTCGGGCTCTGCGAGTCTCCAGGGAAGATCCGCTACAGTCTGCTATTGGCTGACAGATAAAACGTCGGATGTTCTGATTGGTGGAAAGGAACATTTCTAATGTCCCGCCAAAATGTCACCTGTTCTAGTTGCAGCAATGATTACCCCCCAGATGATCGATAGGGAATCGTGAGACAGAAAAGGTTTCAGGGAGTTTCCAGATTCTCCAGAATGATGAATTGTATTTTCCATAGAAAACCAGCCGGGGCGGCACACGGAGAGCAGAAGGAAGAATCATCCCGGTGTGTCCGCGTGTGCCGCCCCGGCGGAGCGATGTGATCTGTGATGACCCCGATGTAGTATCGGAGGAGGTAAGAGAGGACATAACTGACCCCCCCATAGTGACATCTCCGTCTGGAAGGGGCCCATTCGGATGGATCTCATTGTATGTCTCACATTCCATGTCTAGTTATGAGTTGTAGAAACGAATAAAACCAGTAAAGGAATGGCGGTCCCGGGGCGCCGAGAGGAGGAATTGCCCGATAACTTGTATTATAGATTCCGGTCTATCCTATTCATTGTAGTTCGGTAGTGTAGAGCTCTGTGTGGGGGGAGGTGGGGGCTCTGAGAAGAGCCGTTGGTTGGCGGGTTGTGTGGAATGTCTGTTGCGGGGGGGTCTAGGCCCTCTCTCCGCGGATGCGGCGGCGTGCCAGCTGGATGTCTTTGGGCATGATGGTGACCCTCTTGGCGTGGATGGCGCAGAGGTTGGTGTCCTCGAAGAGTCCGACGAGATAAGCCTCTGCGGCCTCCTGCAGAGCCATGACGGCGGAGCTCTGGAAGCGCAGGTCGGTCTTGAAGTCCTGGGCGATCTCTCGGACGAGGCGCTGGAAGGGCAGCTTGCGGATGAGCAGCTCGGTGGATTTCTGGTAGCGGCGGATCTCTCGGAGAGCCACGGTGCCGGGCCTGTAGCGGTGAGGCTTCTTCACTCCGCCGGTGGCCGGGGCGCTCTTGCGGGCGGCTTTGGTGGCCAGCTGCTTGCGGGGAGCTTTCCCTCCGGTGGACTTGCGGGCGGTCTGCTTGGTACGAGCCATTACTTCTCAGATCTGGGCTGGGAATGGGAACTGAAGCCGCTCTGCAGAGAGATTTATACACATCCCTGCCCTCTGATTGGAGAACTACGTCACGCCCCTTCTAATGATTGGGTTACATAAAAAAAGCGGAATTTTCAAAAAGCCCGCCAGGATCTGCACGTTATCTCTGTAGGTAGAGAAGCCCGCTGTGTCAGGGGTGGGGGAGGGGAGGTCCTCCACATCATACAATGCTCGGAGCTCTCCTTACTACCAAAGAAGAGAAGATTAATCAGAGATCTGCTAATAATCAGAGATCAGAGACTCCCTGTACAATGTAACAATTACATCCATTGACATCGGACTGGATTCCCCCATAATACAGTGAATGGGATGACAGAAGATCCTCCTCCGATCTCACGGATCCGATGATTCCTCTGTTCGGGACTAAGAAGCAGAACGTTTGTCGCCCATCTCGGTCCATCCAGCACAATTGTGGACTAACAGGGACAGTCAGAAGGGCTGCAATGTATTGTCTATAGAAGAGCGAGATGACAAGAGACATGACTTGTGTGCGGATCTGGGAGGAGATACAATGTGATTTCTGCCTTTTCTCTCCGAATCCCACTTCCAAGGACAATCCGATCCCGGCGAGGACAGTGTGGACTTTGATGGCACAATGACAATCTATCGCTGAGGATGTGAGGAGGCGGACATCTAGTCTGCAGCAATTCATCCCATTCATTTTCACAGTTACGAGTTTATTTGTAACAAACATTATTTTATTTATGTGTCTTATATTTTTCAGATTTTTTTTTTAATTCCCCGCCAAGATCTGCAGGTTATCTCTGTTAGCTGTTAGAATATCCCGATCTCTCTGGGAGCTCCTTACTGCCAGATGGGAAAACATTGATAAGAAAGATGTTTATAATTATATATTCAAACGTCTTATCAATGTAAGAATTGCAATCTCCGAGAGAGGGACTATTTCTGTCCATAATTCAGTAAATTAGATGACGTAAAGTAAAAGGGGAGGGAAATAAAATGGTCCAATGCACCCCCCCCCCCCCATTCATGATGACCTTATTACAGTTTGTAACCTCCACTTTCCATTCTGTGTATTAATCTGATGCACCTGAAATTCACTGAATGCTCAAATGAAAAAGAGAGAGGAAAAAAAAGATAAATACATAATAAATTTACACTATATTGCCAAAAGTATTGGTCGGCCGGCCTTTCCCCACACATGGACATTTATGACATCCCAGTCTTAGTCCGTAGGGTTTAATATTGAGGTGGCCCCGCCCTTTGCAGCTATAACAGCTTCAACTCTTCTGGGAAGGCCGTACACAAGGTTTAGGAGGGTGTCTATTGGGACGTTTGACCATTCTTCCAGAAGCGCATTTGTGAGGTCAGGCACTGATGTCGGATGATAAGGCCTGGTTCACATTCTCCATTCTAATTCATCCCAAAGGTGTTTTTTCGGGTTGAGGTCAGGACTCTGTGCAGGCTAGTCAAGTTCCTCCTCCACCCCAAACTCGCTCATCCATGTTTTTTGGACTTTGATTTGTGCAATGGTGTGCAGTCATGTTGGAACAGGAAGGGGCCATCCCCAATCTGTTCCCACAAAGTTGGGAGCGTGAAATTGTCCAAAATGTCTTGGTATGCTGACGCCTTAAAAGTTCCCTTCACTGGAACTAGGAGGCCAAGCCCAACCCCTGAAAAATAATCCGACACCATAATCCCCCCTCCACCAAACTTTACACTTGGCACAATGCAGTCAGGCAAGTACTGTTCTCCTCGAAATTTCCAAACCCAGACACGTCTATCAGATTTCCAGACAGAGAAGCGTGATTGGTCACTCCAGAGAATAGGTCTCCACTGCTCTAGAGTCCAGTTCTTTACACCACTGCATCTGATGCTTTGCATTGCACTTGGTGATGGAAGACTTGGATGCAGCTGCTCGGCCATGGAAACCCATTCCATGAAGCTCTCTATTCATGTTGCTGTGCTAATCTGAAAGCCACACCAAGTTTGGAGATCTTTAGCTATTGACTCTGCAGACAGTTGGTGACTTTTGTCCACTGTGCTCTTCACCATGTGCTGACCCCGCCCTGTCATGTGACGTGGCCTACCACTTGGTGGCTCATTTGCTGTTGTTCCCAGTTGCTTCCACTTTATTATAATCCCACTAACAGTTGAGCGTGGAATATTTAGTAGCCCGGAAATGTCACGGATGGACTTATTGCACAGGTGGCAACCTATCACGGGACCACGCTTGGAGTCACTGAGCTCCTGAGAGCGACCCATTCTTTCACATATCTCTTAGATTGTAAGCTCTAAGGAGGAGCAGGGCCCTGCTAACCATTACAGTATTGAACTGTCACATTGCTGTATTATCTCCCTTTATATTTTAAAGTGCTAAGGAAACTGTCTGCTCTATATAAATCCTGTATAATAATAATTCACAAATGTTTGTAGAAGCAGTCTGCATGCCTAGGTGTTTGATTTTATACACCTGTGGCCATGGAGTTGATTGAATCCAATGATTTGGAGGGGTGTTACGTCACGTTTGATGTTTGTACTTGCCATTTATAAACGTTTCAATCTGTGAATTCCTCATGTTGAACATTGATCTGATTGTACTATTGAGTTTCTCAAGAAGCCAACATCTGTTACTGTGTACTACTTGACTTCATAACAAGCAAAGGTCATTGATGTTTATATTGTTCTGTATTCTATGAATAAAAATTATTTGTTAAAAAAATAAATAAATAAAAATATTTCACCCTTAATCTCCATGTAGAAAAAAAATATATTCTATTCTTGTCAGAAAGGGGTCAAATGTATTCCTAGGCATTTATAGCCATAATATTCCACCCAGTTTGTGATATAAAACAAAAATTGTGAATAATTTTTTTTCTACATGGGGATTATGGGTGGATGGTTGCAGATACACACGTCAACACCCATATTTGACATGTTTCTACTAAGAATATTGGTATAGTTATTTTTCTATATGGAGATTATGGGTGGAATCACACAACATCTGGCTGTAGATGTCTCACCCTCTTAGCCATGAGCCTGTTTTTAAATTCTAAGATGTGAGTTACTGCTTTTCTTTCTATTAAGTATCTTCACAGTACACACTTAGCGGTGCTGTGTTTCTTGGTTTCCCTTCTGCGGAGTTATGCTTCGCTCCTACACAGCTTGCCCTTAGTGCCTACTGGACTACCCTTACCCCTGCCCATTTGGAACTCCCTGTTATCCCTTTTGCAAATGTGTTCTGGCATGTTTACCATGATATTCCACCCATAATCCTCATATAGAAAAATATTTATGCTCATAACCTTTTTAGAAATAGGTTCAAACATGGTTCTTTTGTATGTGTATCCACCATAATCTCCATGTAGAAAAATAACTATTCTCATATTTGTGATCAGAAAGAGGTCAAATGTGTACCTAGGCATGTTAAAAAACAATATTCCACTCATAATTCCCATGTTGAAAAAAAGCTTTTCTCATATTCTTATCAGAATGGGGTCAAATGTGTTCCTAGGCGTGTTTAACCATGATATTCCACCCATAATTCCCACATAAAAAAATAACTATACCCGTATTATTTTAAGAAACAATTCAAATATGGTCCTTGACATGTGTATCTGCAATCATCCACCCATCATCCCGATGTTGAAAAAATGCTATTCTTACATCAGAATGGGGTCAAATATGTCCCAAGTCATGTTTAACCCTGACATTCCACATATAATCCCCATTTTGAAAAACAACAATATCCATAGTCTTTTCATAAATACATAAAATATGATCCTTGGCATGTGTATCCACCAAAATACACCCATAAATCTCATGTAGAAAAAATTTATATGCATTTACTTATCCAAAATATGTTTATTTACCATGATATTCCCCCCATAATCCCAGATCTAAAAGCAATGTTACCTATATATTTAAAAAGGTGAAATGTAATATGTAACCTTTATATTCCTCCCATAATCCCCAAGCAGATCCAGCATAACCACATTATCAGAAATGCACTTTTTTTTGTTTATTTTTTTTTTTTTTTAATTCCAAAGTTTAATAAAACCGTTGAAATGTAGCGTTTTCCACATCTCGCATTATATGAAATCAGTAAATCTATTCCTAGTAATATATGGAGTAATGTCTCCATGATTTCTGTATAATTTCCTATGATGCCATGTTACAGCCGCACATATATCAGTCAGTGAAGAGTTAAACATTCGCCTCTACTACGTGTAACAATGTATCAAGCAGAGCAGAAAAGAGAAACAAGAAAATCCTTCCCGTCTATGTGTGTAATATAGTGACACCTAATGGGAGTGTTGAGCATTGCAGTCAATCCTCCCATCCCCCCAATGTGCAGGTTAGTCCGTCCCTAGAACGAATTTACAGTGGAAGGCTGGCCATACATTATACAATTTTCTTGAGAACTTTGCTTTAGTTTTACCAAAAAAAACATAATATGGAGGTCAAACCTAAACACTTTCAATTGTATCCATTTAGGCAGGCCCTTACACTACATAAAAGGTAAATTTAAAAGGAAATTGGGAAGAAAATTATAGTGTATGGCCAGCCTTAGTGTAACGTGTGGGGGACCTCTAGCGGCAATACAATGTGATGACAGCTCAGTGATTGGAATGGTGGGCGGCTCTTAGAAGAGCCTTTGTGTCCTTGTTGGGATGATGGGGCCCGGCGGGGGGATTACTTGGCGCTGGTGTACTTGGTGACGGCCTTGGTGCCCTCGGAGACGGCGTGCTTGGCCAGCTCTCCGGGCAGGAGGAGGCGGACGGCGGTCTGGATCTCCCGGGAGGTGATGGTGGAGCGCTTGTTGTAATGAGCCAGGCGGGAAGCTTCGCCGGCGATGCGCTCGAAGATGTCATTGACGAAGGAGTTCATGATGCTCATGGCCTTGGACGAGATGCCGGTGTCGGGGTGGACCTGCTTGAGCACCTTGTACACGTAGATGGCATAACTCTCCTTCCTAGTCTTCCTCCGCTTCTTGCCGTCCTTCTTCTGGGTCTTGGTCACGGATTTCTTGGAGCCCTTCTTGGGCGCCGGCGCAGACTTGGCTGGTTCAGGCATGATCAGGGCTCACCACTGTTTGGCTGGCTGCGGAGAAAGTGTGCTGGAGCCGCCCTCATGTGCTGCTTTTATAGGCGGCCTATGCAAAGGACTCTCATCCCTCCTCACTCTTCTATTGGAGTACTCCGTCATGTGATGGATGATGACGTCATGCTTTCTTTTCTCAGTTACAGATTGGTGGAGAAACAAGTCTGATCTCTGTTGACTGAATTCTAAAGCAACCAATCCCAGCGTGTGACGTCAGAGCATGGAGTGTATAAAGGAGAGGAAGCGGCTGCTGGGGCCTATCTGTGTGTGATTCGTCAGTCATCCAATCATGTCTGGTCGCGGCAAACAAGGAGGCAAGACTCGGGCTAAGGCCAAGACCCGATCGTCCCGGGCCGGTCTGCAGTTCCCCGTCGGTCGTGTTCACCGCCTGCTCCGGAAGGGCAACTATGCCGAGCGGGTCGGGGCCGGAGCTCCCGTCTATCTGGCCGCCGTCCTGGAGTATCTGACGGCTGAGATCCTGGAGCTGGCCGGCAACGCCGCCCGAGACAACAAGAAGACCCGCATCATCCCCCGACACCTCCAGCTGGCTGTCCGCAACGACGAGGAGCTCAACAAGCTGCTGGGCGGCGTCACCATCGCCCAGGGAGGAGTCCTGCCCAACATCCAGGCCGTGCTGCTGCCCAAGAAGACCGAGAGCCACAAGGCCGCCAAGAGCAAGTAATCCCCCCACAGGATTCCCTTCTATCCGCCAACACAACGGCTCTTCTCAGAGCCCCCCACATCTCCATACAAAGGGCGGACATACGGCTTCTATGGACACCAATCCCACACTCCTCTCTATCTCCCGGGGAGGTGATAGGACACCAAGTCCTGGGGAGGGATGACCCCCCTCAAGTCTAATATCCTGCCATCACGTGATTGGACAATCCATCTGTAGAGAACATTATAAATGTTACATTTCATTATGATGACAATTATGAAGGTTCATACAATTAATAATACAAATGATTTCAGTGTGAGATTCCAGGAAATGGACATCGGAGTCCGGGGACTGATCTCCACCTTTCACTTGTGAGGAGTTTCTCCTGAAGATCTGAGATCGTTCAATATATACCGAACAACGATCCTCCCGACTGAGGGAACAGATCTCATCAAACTCCGAGAAGAAACAAATGTTTTATTATCTGAAGGAATCGCCCAGAACTGTCTGTTGGCTCCACTTTGGAATTCAGCTTTCCCTCTCATAATACAAAAGCCGGATACATTTCTATGGATTTATCGTAAGGAAAACATTACTGGATGATGAAGGGACCGCCCACAGCTGTGATTGGCTCAGAGTTCAAACTGTCATCAAATTCTTCCCGCCGGAATTGTCTGGATCGTTACAAATATTCCGCCCGATTATACCACCAAATCCGAGCCGGAGAACAAAGGAGATCATCAGATGAGACATTTATCCGACAAATATCATCGCTCTCATTCCAAGTAGATGTATTGATTAGTCAGGAATGTCTACAGATGGATGTCGGAGATTACTGAGTCATGTCAATCCTTGTTCTGTTATCTCTGTCCCCAGGATCCTCTATATCCAATGTGTTTGCGGACTAAATCACAATGACTAGAAATGGATTCTGATGATTACTTCCATATATTGTCTTGTATCCATTCCCAGAATCCAGGATTCCCCTCCCCCAACATACAGAACATGAGTGAGATAGATCTCTACCTTTCTATATGATGGGAATAAAGTATTGTACGATTCTTCATCAGATATATGTATTTGTCCTTCCGTCAGACTTTTAGCAATTACAAATCCCCCCCCCCCCCCCCCCCCCCCCATATCACATCCAGAATATTGAAATATGTACAATGAATCGATAGAGGAAATATTACATATCTGAAGAATCAAATGTGTTTCTTTGTAAAGCATCCATTAACCCTTTCATTATTCGAGGCTGATTGGCCACAATCGTTACAAGCGCATTGCGATCACCGACATGTTTGTCACTCAGACCTAAGAATGCAAAATCCGGCATTCCGAACCAGATCCATCCCGATTACTGATCACACACTATATTCAGGTGATTGGACAGATTCATTGGTGGAACTGCAGAATTATATTTCTATTTCTATACATGACGTCATCCTGTTATATAGAATGACTAACGGATAGTTTCATCGCCGATAAATGTCTCATCTGATGATCTCCTTTGTTCTCCGGCTCGGATTTGGCGGTATAATCGGGCGGAATATTTCTCTGGAACGATAAACCACAATCCCTGCGGTGAGAATTCGGATTCTGAGCCAATCACAGCTGTGGGCGTTGTCTCCATCAGCCAGTAATGTTTGTCTGACGAGAAGTCCATAGAAATGTATCCGGAGATCTCGGTGTCGATGTTTCTAGTGCAGGAAGTGTTTTCTTGTTCTGTAGACTTTTCATTGATCTCTTCTCTGCAACTAAATCAACAGACTAATAACTAGATCTTGTCGGGTTTTGTATTATGAGG
>CATNWA010003985.1:0-17573 GCA_951230385.1 Staurois parvus | reverse complement strand
TTCACAAAGTGGGATTTATTTTTTTCCCGTGAAAAAGGCTTTATGTCCCTTGGGTTTTCATTACCCCTTTCCCCCTTTAGGGTAGGTTTACTGCGAGAAAAACTTTTTCTGAAAGCTAAGACTGGGATAAACGCCCTTACCCAAGGAGAAACCACAAGTAGGATTTATCATGGGCAAGACCAAGCTCAAACCAAAACATGCACATACTATTCCAAGGCTTGAACTTAGTGCAGCTGTGTCAGCTGTGGAAATTGCTGAGCTCATAAAACTTGACACAGATGTTGAAATAGACTCCTTTGACTTTTATACAGACAGCAAAATAATGCTAGGATATATACACAATCGCACAGACAGTTCTACGTGTATGTCGGCAACAGAGTGGAACGCATAACGCAGTTCTCTACCCCTGAACAATGGCACTATGTTCCAACTAGCCTCAACCCTGCTGACAGCGGCAGTCATGCAGTACCTACCACTGCATTTCTGGACACATCTTGGCTATATCCACCAGTACTCTTGAATGATAAACTTATCTCAAGTTCAACAAATTCCACCTTTGAACTGGTTCATCCGGAATCTGATAAGGAAATCAGAGCTGTTACCATCACACTCAACACCTCTATGAAAGCAAGGGCAGGGCTGAGTCCTCACCGTTTTGAATGTTTTTCTAAGTGGTCCTCTGTTGTACGAGCCATTGCACGTCTTGTTCACATTGCTCATCAGTTTGCAAACAGCTCTAGCACTGAAAAAAGTGTCACAACTGGCACATCTGTAAAGCCCCCCCCCCCCCCTACAATGGAGGAGGTCCTTCAAGCAGAAAGGGTCATTATTCAATGTGTCAAACATGAAGTGTACTCACAAGAGATTGCTAACATATCAAAAGGACTCAACCTAAGGATAGCTCTCTGTGCAAATGAATTCCAGAAATTGATCACAACAAGAGTTCAGCACCAAGGTCATCACTTTCCTGAGGGAGCAGTAAGGTCTGCAGGTTTCTGGATCGTCCGGATGAAAAGGTGTATATCGTCCATACTCCTCAAATGCATCAAGTGTCAAAAACTAAGAGGGAAGTGTAACGGAACCGGACCCCGAATGCACTAGGGTATTTCAGTCAGACTCCCGCTTTCCGCTTCCCAACAACAAATGGCAGAGTTGCCAGCTGACTGATTAAGCACTGAACCACCATTTACTAATGTTGGCATGGACATATGTGGCCCCTGGACTGTTGTTACACGCAGAACTCGTGGCGGAGTTGCTAACAATAAGCGATGGGCTGTGCTGTTCACTTGCTTGAGCATTGGTGCAGTGCACATTGATGTGATAGAATCAATGGACTCTTCTTGTATCATTAATGCTTTCAGAAGATTTGTTTCTGTACGAGGACCTGTAAAGTCCCTGAGATCTGACTGTGGGACTCATTTTACAGCAGCAGAAAAGATAGAGAACTTCTTGAGTGGCAATAAGTGTAAATGGGAACTCAACCCACCTCATTCCTCACATGGGAGGCTCTTGGGAACGCATGATTGGAGTTGCAAGAAAGATCCTGGACTCTATGCTACTGGACCAGAAAACTTCTCAATTTACTCATGAAATCTTAGTCACTCTTCTTGCAGAAGTGTCCGCTATAATCAATGCAAGGCCATTGGTCCCTGTGTCCTCAGATCCCGAGTTCCCAGTGTTGCTCACTCCAGCCACTCTTCTTACCCAAAAAACTGGGGTAGCCACTATTCCCACAGAGGAACTTGATTACCCCAACATTTACAAGCATCAATGGCGACGGGTTCAACATCTTGCTAATGTGTTCTGGAATCGCTGGAAGATGGAGTACCTTTCTACCCTTCAAAGTCGTAATAAATGGCAAACTAGCAAACCCAATCTACAAGTGGGAGACGTAGTTGTTTTGAAGGAGACAGATTCCCATGGTAACCATTGGCCCATGGGTCTTATTACAAAGACTATGCCAAGTAGTAACGATGGAAAGGTACGCAAGGTAGAAGTTAGAGTCATGAAAGAAGGTTCTGCACACCTTTACTTCAGGCCTATAAAGGAACCAAAGAGGAAGACAAGTCATCCACCTGAATTACAGGGAGGTAAGAAGGAAGGTGCATGTTGCTGCCTTCTCCTCTGAATATGGATTTCCATGTCTCAGCCTGGACTTTCCACACCAACATCTGCAAGTATTATGCTGAATGTTTGCATTGTTTTCCTTTGTTCTTCCCTTCCCTCTTGTTTTGCAGATGTTCCCGGAAAGAATCTTCATTATTTATATTGGACTTGAACTAAAGTTTATTTGGTTTAATGTTGTATAGATAGCCCCCTCCCCCTTTCCCAGAAATGCATTGCAGTTCTAGCTAGCCTCATGGCAAGAAGCAGAAACATTATGATCTTTTGACCGATCGAATGTTCATTGTTGTAAGATTCTCTCAGTTTATGGAAGAAACTTCACAAGATCTACAAGATGTCTTATCGATGGAGTCACTGACTGTGGTATCCAACTGAGGATGAAGTTATCACCATCTCATCACAACTGTAAGTTACAGAGATCACACTATCAATGCTTAGATTGGAGAGACAGAACACCCACACATACCCGTCCCCGGCTTCTCACCCCCCCTCCCCCATACATACCCGTCCCCGGCTTCTCACCCCTCCCCCATACATACCCGTCCCAGGCTTCTCACCCCTCCCCCATACATACCCCCCGTCCCCCCCTCCCACCCCCTCCCCCATACATACCCGTCCCCAGGCTTCTCACCCCCTCCCCATACATACCCGTCCCCAGCTTCTCACCCCCCATACATACCCTCCCCTTTCTCACCCCTTCCCCCATTCACCCCCGTCCCCAGCTTCTCACCCCTCCCCATACATACCATCCCCCCCAGCTTCTCACCCCTCCCCATACACATCCCTCCCCAGCTTCTCACCCCTCCCCATACACATCCCCCCAGCTCCCCCCTCACCCCTCCCCATACACATCCCTCCCCCCTTCTCACCCCTCCCCCCCATACACATCCCTCCCCAGCTTCTCACCCCTCCCCCATACACATCCCTCCCCAGCTTCTCACCCCTCCCCCATACACATCCCTCCCCAGCTTCTCACCCCTCCCCCCCACATCCCTCCCCAGCTTCTCACCCCCTCCCCCATACACATCCCTCCCCAGCTTCTCACCCCTCCCCCATACACATCCCTCCCCAGCTTCTCACCCCTCCCCCATACACATCCCCCCCCCCCCAGCTTCTCTCCCCCATCCCCCCCCTCCCCAGCTTCTCACCCCCCCCCCATACACATCCCTCCCCAGCTTCTCCCCCTTTCCCCCCCATCCCTCCCCAGCCCCCCTCCCCCATACACATCCCCTTCTCCCCCAGCTTTCTCACCCCTCCCCCATACACATCCCTCCCAGCTTCTCCCCCCCCCCCATACACATCCCTCCCCCAGCTTCTCACCCCTCCCCCATACACATCCCTCCCCAGCTTCCCCCTTTCCCCATACACACATCCCCTCCCCAGCTTCTCACACCCCCCCCCATACACATCCCTCCCCAGCTTCTCACCCCTCCCCCATACACATCCCTCCCCAGCTTCTCACCCCTCCCCCATACACATCCCTCCCCCCAGCTTCTCACCCCTCCCCCTACACATCCCTCCCCAGCTTCTCACCCCTCCCCCATACACATCCCTCCCCAGCTTCTCACCCCTCCCCCATACACATCCCTCCCCAGCTTCTCACCCCCCCCCATACACATCCCTCCCCCCCCCAGCTTCTCACCCCTCCCCCATACACATCCCTCCCCAGCTTCTCACCCCTCCCCCATACACATCCCTCCCCAGCTTCTCACCCCTCCCCCATACACATCTCCCCCCCCCCATACACATCCCTCCCCAGCTCTCACCCCCTCCCCATACACATCTCCCCCAGCTTCTCAAACCTCCCCCATACACATCCCTCCCCTATGCACATCCCCCCAAGCTTCTCAAACCTCCCTCATACATATCCTCTCCCAACTTTTCACCACTTCCCATATATATCACTGCCCAGCTTCTCACCCCCTCCCCCATACACATCCCTTCTGAGCTTCTCACCCCTCCCCCATACACATCTCTCCCCAGCTTCTCACCCCTCCCCCATACATATCTTCCTTAGCTTCTTGCCCCTACACCATACACAGCTGTAACGGAACCGACCCAGACTGCGCTTGAGTACTTCCGTTAGAATACCGCTTCCCCCTCCGAACACCGACCACAGACACCACAGCCGCCCATACAAGACTAGACACACCAGTCCTGAAGTAAACCAGGAGGTAGACTACTTTATTTGAACACAGATACAATATACAGTCAGGTCCATAAATATTGGGACATCAACACAATTCTAACATTTTTGGCTCTATACACCACCACACAATGATTTGAAATGAAACGAACAAGATGTGCTTTAACTGCAGACTGTCAGCTTTAATTTGAGGGTATTTACATCCAAATCAGGTGAACGGTGTAGGAATTACAACAGTTTTGCATATGTGCCTCCCACTTGTTAAGGGACCAAAAGTAATGGGACAGAATAATAATCATAAATCAAACTTTTTCACTTTTTAATACTTGGTTGCAAATCCTTTGCAGTCAATGACAGCCTGAAGTGTGGAACGCATAGACATCACCAGACGCTGGGTTTCATCCCTGGTGATGCTCTGCCAGGCCTCTACTGCAACTGTCTTCAGTTCCTGCTTGTTCTTGGGGCATTTTCCCTTCAGTTTTGTCTTCAGCAAGTGAAATGCTCAATCGGATTCAGGTCAGGTGATGGACTTGGCCATTGCAGAACATTCCACTTCTTTCCCTTAAAAAAACTCTTTGGTTGCTTTTGCAGTCTGCTTTGGGTCATTGTCCATCTGCACTGTGAAGCGTCCAATGAGTTGTGAAGCATTTGGCTGAATATGAGCCGATAATATTCCCGAAACACTTCACAATTCATCCGGCTGCTTTCTGTCAGCAGTCACATCATCAATAAATACAAGAGAAACAGTTCCATTGGCAGCCATACATGCCCACGCCATGACACTACCACCACCATGCTTCACTGATGAGGTGGTATGCTTAGGATCATGAGCAGTTCCTTCTCCATACCTCTTCTCTTCCCATCACTCTGGTACAAGTTGATGTCGGTCTCATCTGTCCATAGGATGTTGTTCCAGAACTGTGAAGGCTTTTTTACATGTCGTTTGGCAAACTCTAATCTGGCCTTCCTGTTTTTTTTGAGGCTCACCAATGGTTTCCATCTTGTGGTGAACCCTCTGTATTCACTCTGGTGAAGTCTTCTCTTGATTGGTGACTTTGACACACATACACCTACCTCCTGGAGAGTGTTCTTGATCTGGCCAACTGTTGTGAAGGGTGTTTTCTCACCAGGGAAAGAATTCTTCACTCATCCACCACAGTTGTTTTCCCGTGGTCTTCCGGGTCTTTTGGTGTTGCTGAGCTCACCGGTGTGCGTTCCTTCTTTTTAAGAATGTTCCAAACAGTTGTTTTGGCCACGCCTAATGTTTTTGCTATCTCTCTGATGGGTTTGTTTTGTTTTTTCAGCCTAATGATGGCTTCACTGATAGTGACAGCTCTTTGGATCTCATCTTGAGAGTTGACAGCAACAGATTCCAAATGCAAATAGCACACTTGAAATAAACTCTGGACCTTTTATCTGCTCATTGTAATTGGGATAATGAGGGAATAACACACACCCTGGCCATGGAACAGCTGAGAAGCCAATTGTCCCATTACTTTTGGTCCCTTAACAAGTGGGAGGCACATATGCAAACTGTTGTAATTCCTACACCGTTCACCTGATTTGGATGTTAATACCCTCAAATTAAATCGACAGTCTGCAGTTAAAGCCATCTTGTTTGTTTCATTTCAAATCCATTGGGGTGGTGTATAGAGCCAAAAATGTTAGAATTGTGTCCATGTCCCAATATTTATGGACCTGACTGTATATACACTCGGGACAGTCCCCCCCACCCTAAATGACACAGGGCGGGGCAATCTACATTTAGTAACAAGAGACACACAGGTATTAAAACTTCACACCAGCAGACAGTCCCATCAGGAGGGAGGGCTGCTGGAGACCCGCCCCCCCCACTAAGCTAATACACAAAACACACATCCCATAATAGTTTTGCTCCTAAGCCAGACAGACAATAGAACAATGGGATGCAACCACATGGCATTAAACAATGAACAACCCCCCACCCCACCTATACATGTTTACACAATGTCAGGACATCTCACCCTGCACCCCTAACAGGCACAGGGTGACTTACACATAAGAGGGATATGGGGAGCTGAGACAGGGGTCTCCCCACCTCTTCAAAGTGAGCTGTTCCATGGGCCCCGCACCCAAAGTGACTCCCGTCGTCACAAAAGCCCTCCCCAACTTCTCACCCCTCCACCATTCGCATCCCTCCCAGTTTCTCACCCCTACCCCATACTTATCCCCTCCTAGCTTCTCATCCCTCCCCAGCTTTTCACCCCTAACCCATACACATCCCTCCCTAACTTCTCACCCCTCCCCCATATACATTAATCCCCATCTTCTCCCCTCTCCCCCCCCCATTCACATCCCTCCCAGCTTCTGACCCCTCCCCCATACATATCCCCTCCCAGCTTCTCACCCCTCCCCCATACACAGTCCTCCCCAACATCTCACCCCTCCCCCATACACATCCCTCCCAGCTTCTCACCCCTCCCTCATACATATCCCCTCCCAGCTTTTCACCCCCCCCCCATAAATATCCCTCCCAGCATCTCACCCCTCTCCCATACATACCTGGTGTCTCTCCTGTTATTCTGTCTCGGACACATCAGAGGAACATGGTGGGAGATCGGCCTGAATGTCCTTCCTAGGAGGGAATACCGGAGCCATTCTGAGAGGCCTTTAATGGCCGGCAATGAGGAGGAAACCAACACTGAGAAGTAGATGCTGAGATATATACAGCACGGGGCAGCACAGTGGCTGAGTGGTTAGCACTTCCACCTGGCAGTACTCGGGTTGTTGGTTCAAATCCCGACCATGGCACCACCTGCATGGGGTTTGCATGTTCTCCCTGTGCTTGCGTAGGTTTCCTCCGGGTACTCCAGTTTCCTTCTACACTACAAAGACATGCTGGGAGGTGAATTGTCTCCTAAGTGTGTTCCCTAGTATGTGTACGTATGAATGTGAGTTAGGACCTTAGATTGTATGCCCCTCGGGGGGCGGGGATTGATGGGAATTATTATTATTATACAGTATTTATATAGCGCTAAAGGGTTTGCTCAGCGCTGTACATTATAGTGGGGGACAGAACATGAGACAATACAGTAACAATACAATACACGAGGGGTGCGAGGGCCCTGCTCTTTCGAGCTTACAATCTAGGAGGGAGGGGTAGAGGTACAGGAGGAAGTGGCTGTGGGGGATGGAGTGGTAGGAGGAGTGGAGGAGATCGGCTGTTAGGTGAGGCCGGGGTAGGCTTCTCTGAAGGGATGGGTTTTCAGGGTGCACCTAAAGGTGAGGAGGGTAGTTGACAGTCTGATGGATTGGAGTAGTGAGTTCCAGAGGATGGGGAAAGTACTGGAGAAGTCCTGCAGTCGGGCGTGGGAGGTGGAGACCAGGGAGCTAGAAAGTAGGAGGTCTTGTGAGGAGCAAAGATTACGGGTTGGGTGATATTTGGGCATCAGGTCGGTGAGGTAGTTTGGGGCGGAGTTATGAATGGCTTTGTATGTCAGTGTTAGTAGTTTGAATTTTATGCGTTGGGCAATTGGGAGCCAGTGGAGGGAATGACAGAGGGGGGTGGAGGACACTGAGTGGAGGCCAGTGGAGGGAATGACAGACAGGACACTGAGGGGGGCCAGTGGAGGGAATGACAGAGGGGGTGGAGGACACTGAGTGGAGGCCAGTGGAGGGAATGACAGAGGGGGGTGGAGGACACTGAAGTGGAGGCCAGTGGAGGGAATGACAGAGGGGGGTGGAGGACACTGAGTGGAGGCCAGTGGAGGGAATGACAGAGGGGGGTGGAGGACACTGAGTGGAGGCCAGTGGAGGGATTGGCAGAGAGGGGTGGAGGACACTGAGTGGTCAGTGGAGGGAATGACAGAGGGGGGGTGGCAGATACGGAGCGGTTGGTGAGGTAGATGAGTAGATGAATGGGCCGCTGAGTTCAGGATAGACTGAAGCGGGGATAGTCTGTGATGAGGGAGGCCGGTGAGGAGGGAGTTGCAGTAGTCCAGACGTGAGATAATAAGGGCGTGAACGAGTAGTTTAGTAGTGTCAGGGGTTAGGAACGAACGTATTTTGGAGATGTTGCGGAGGTGGAGCCTGCATGATTTTGCCAGCGATTGGACATGGGGTTGGAAAGACAGATTGGAGTCTACAGTGACACCTAGGACTTTGGCTTGCAGGGTGGGATTCATGGTGGCGTTGTTGGTTGTGATGGAAAGGATGGGGGGGGGGGGGGCGGGGGGGGGGGGGAAAATCAGGAGCTCAGTTTTGGAAAGGTTCAATTTGAGAAAATGGAGTGACATCCAGTCTGATATGTCGTTCAGCAGGTACGTGATACGGGCGGAGACTGAAGGGGTGAGGTGGGGGTGGAGAGGTAAATTTGCGTGTCATCGGCATAGAGGTGATAGTTGAAGCCGTGGGAGTGTATCAGTTTGCCAAGGGAGGAGGTGTAGATGGAGAAGAGGAGGGGCCCGAGGACAGAGCCTTGGGGGACTCCAACAGAAAGGGGGAGGGAGGGGGAGGGGTAGCGTTATAGGTAACGCTGAAGGAGCGTTGGGATAGATAGGAGGAGAGCCAGGAGAGAGCGGAGTCTCTGATGCCGAGGGAGTGTAGTTTATTAAGGAGGAGGAGGGGGGGTGGTCAACTGTGTGGAAGGCCACGGGAGGTCGAGGAGTAGTAGCACTGAGTAGTGGCCATTAGCTTTGGCGGTTAGCAGGTCGTTGGTGATTTTGAGTAGGGCGATTTCGGTGGAGTGTAGGGGACGGAAGCCAGACTGTAGGGGTTGCTGTCAGTGAGGTGGTGTCAAGGATCTGTCAACGATCACCCTGTCACGTGTCCCCCACACGCCATGCCCACAGCGACTAGCTAACCGAGACGCGCATTTGCGGCGCAACAGGGAGCAAGCCAGAAACTTAGCAATCCATTGGTCAATCGAACCAGCTCCATATGAATCACAAGTGTCCAAATGTCCGTGTAATCAATATATTCGGATTAGGACATAGGCGGGACATTAGTCCTCGGCCAACCGACCATGGGGGGCGGCTCTTGCATCTGCCCACAATATGCTGTGGATGCTGACCTGCCCAAGTCCAATTGGGCCAAGACTGGCCTGAACACCAAGTCGGGGATTGGATTTCTGACACACTAGTGCATCAGCCCGATCACGACAGTACCAAACACTGTTCAATGGTCGCGACCCAGCGTCACCTAACCGTTTCCTGCGTTTTCCTGGCTTTTCCCCCCAAGCCACAACTATGATTTTCATATGCAAGTGCAGCGCACAGAATGGCCTACAAGAAGGGAGTATGTTCATATCTCTGCAACTAATATTTCAGCTTTTATGAGAGATGAAACATACTTCTTTGATGTGAATATTACCTATAGAGCTTTCCACCTCAGGCAGACAGTCTGCTGTCATTTAACTCCAAACCTGTTTCCCCAGAAAGTGATAACCTGATTGACACACAAGAAGTGTCACCTCCAGGAGGCGGGGCTTTAGACTCATGCTAAATGATGATTGAGTCTGTAAGGCCTATGGAGTCATTGTGTATACATACACATCTGTATCCCAGATCCATTGATGACCATTCATTTCCCTACTGCCCAGGGGCTCAATATACATCCTTAATGACCAGACTGTTCCTGAACACACCTTTACAATGAGAGGGCGTGGCCTCATCTACTCCAGTCTGCACCTTCATGTCACATCCCAGAAGCCCGGCTTTCAGCCTATCGATCATATCCTATCCATTCCACCTGTTATGGCTACGATTCCATATTTCTACTGATCAAATCTTTATCCACTCAAATCTTACATGTATGTTACAGGTGGGCGCTCAGGCGATTGTAGACGAAGTGCTCAAGGAGCTTGGAAGTGAGTGGCAGCAGGGAGATGGGTCTGAGGTTGTTCAGGTTTGTGGGGTCCAGGGAGGGCTTTTTGAGTATGGGGGTGATGTGCGCATGCTTTAGGGGGGGGGAATGTGCCAGTAGAGGGAGAGATTAAAGATGTGAGTGACGGAGCGAATGATGGAGGGGGGGTGACCGGAGGAGTTGTATGGGGACAGGCTCCAGGAATGTACAATATAGATGTAAACTGACGGCGCTATATAAGTACCTGGAATAAATAATAAATAATACACCCAGATCATCGATGACGAGGAGGAAGGTTCGGTCACAGATGATTGGTCCGTCTATAGCAGGGACAGGAGCCGGGACCAGGAATAGGAGATCCACCTGACTTACCCGTGTGCTCTGACATGGAGAAGATCCCATGCTGGCCCTATGGTGGCCGTGTGTTCAGGATGGAGACCGACAATCACAGGACCTTCTGAAAGCAGATCTAAAATGGCTGAAAGGAGGAAAGTGTTCCCGGACAGGAAGTGACACAGGACAGGAAGTGACCTGAGAGGTGGTGACACTGAACAGGAAGTGACTCAACAGATTTATACAGAGGCTGCAGTATGGAGAGCAGACACTAGAGGGTGTTGGTCCAAAAAAGCTGAATAGCATAAAACAACAGGGAAAGGGAAAAAACTGATAAGCAAAAGATGATGGCGGCTCGTAAACTTCTGTTATGAATAAAAACACAGTTATCACATTACAGTGCAGTGGATTAGATTTTTGTCCTCCATTTTGTTGTAGCCCGCCTGTCCCTCCTCCGGCGGCCATTTTCCCTTAGTCTGATATCAATGTTTTATGCAGTTATCACATTTTTGTTGTACAGTGCAGTGGATTAGATCTCCCCTCCATTTTGTTGTAGCCCCCTGTCCCTGTCCCTCCGGCGGCCATTTTCCCTTAGTCTGATATGAATGCTGGCACATTTTGTCCCCTGATATTAGACATTAGCCGGGTGATTGTATACACACACAGGGGCAGATCTCAATCAATGTCACCCACTAGTCTATACTGTCACGGGGTTGGCCAGCCAATCATGTGGCTCCTATTCTGTCCTTCCAATGACCATTCCTAGTACATAGGACTCATCTTCCATACTACATTCATGATACAACAAGATGGAAACTCCCAATATACAGAGAAAATCTCCCAAAATACATAGAAATCACATCTGCCCTAAAGGGCCATAAACATAAGAAGATTGCCCCCGACGCCCCCAGATTCATCTACAATACTAGCCAAGGTGTCATGGTCCCCCTAATACACGGATAGTACCCCAATCCTGCATTCATACATGTGACAATACACCATGGATTCCTCCCGCTCTATATTATGTCTCCATACAAATCAGTCGCCATCCAATCCATCCATCTCACAAAAGCTCCAATACCCAGCAAATGTTTCCGTCTCCTCCTAGTAATAACCATGTGATCTCCATGAGAATAAAGCGCCAATTTGTGTCCTTATCCCCTCCCCCTACGCAGGATGTACACCCCTTCATGGCCACGCCTCTTTATGTAACTGACAATTGCGCGGTCGTCGTGCAACGCTGCACCCAAACTAAATATCCGTCCTTTCTTCACACAAATAGAGCTTTCTGTCGGTGGGATGTCATCACCTGTGCGCTTTTTATTTTTCACGCCATAAACAAAAAAAGACCAAAAATTTAGAAGAAAAACAATATTTTTTACTTTCGGCTATAAAATATATAAAGTAACCTCAAAGTTAGTTATAAATTTCGGCCAAAATGTCTCCCGCTCCATGTTGTCCTCAAATACAACTCCAACCTCCATGCTGCTAAGCAAACCTACTACAACTCTCATCAAGACCCTCTCATCCAATCCTCGTCACTCTTCTCTACCCTTAATTCCTTACTCCGCCCCCCACTGCCTCCGCCCACCAACTTACTTACTGCACAGGAGATTGCCAGTCACTTCAAGAAGATGGACACAATTTGTGACGAGATCTCCAGTGTCAAGCTTCCTCCTCCAACCAACATACCAGACCCAACACCAAACTCAAGTGTCACGGTGTGCCAGGCTGTGCGCTCTCCTCCTCTCAGCTCCACCCACCTCTCCCCCCCTCTCATCATGTCATGTCACGGCCCTTTGAAGCCCAGCCATCCAGGATGAGAGGTGTGACTCCTGTCACCTCTCTGTCTCTATCCAGAGCAGCTGGAGGGGGAGAGATAGTTCCCTGCGGTGAGGTTCACACCTCTCCAGCCATCCAGCAGGAGAAGGGGCGGACCCCCCGCAGGGATGTTCCAGGCCCGGCAGTCAGCCCAACGCCGCATGGCCCTGGTGAGTACAGCGCTGGCACAGGAGTTTCCCGCTCCTGCACTCGCCGACTGACAAAGGCCGTACTCTCGTGAGCGTGGCCCATGTCATGGGGGTGTGCCTCGTTGCCGGGAAATGCGGCACGCCGCCCCACGGTTGCCAGGATGACTGGGAGCGTCCTACACTGGTCTTAAGAAGGCCGGTGGGGAGCGTCCCAGGTCGTTCTGTCCGCTACACAGCAGCTGGGAGGTCTGCGGTGAGGCAAGACCCCCACAGCCACTCTGCAAAGACCCCAGGATCGGGAGGATTATTACCAGCTGACACTCTGCAGTAATACCGGGATCGGGAGGATTATTACTCGCTGACACTCTGCAGTATTACCCGGGATTTACAGTATTATTACCCGCTGGGCACGCTGCCATACTCCAAGGACTGCTTTGCTGTGGGCCCCACAATACTCTGCCTAATACTCTGGGGCCCGGATTACCTGCTGTTGCTGTGTGCTAGGACTACCTGCTGTGGGCCCCACGATACTCTGTCTAATACTCTGGGGCCCGGATTATCCGCTGCTGCCGTGTGCTAAGACTACCTGTTGGGGGCCCCACGATACTCTGCCTAATACTCTGGGGCCCCCACTGCTGCTGTGTACTACTGATACTCTGCCTAATACTCTGGGGCCCGGATTACCCACTGCTGCTGTGTGCTAAGACTACCTGTTGGGGGCCCCACGATACTCTGCCTAATACTAATACTCTGGGGCCCGGATTATCCGCTGCTGCTGTGTGCTAGGACTGCTTTGCTGTGGGCCCCCACGATACTCTGTGCCTAATACTCTGGGGCCCGGATTATCCGCTTTCTGTGTGCTAGGACTGCTTTGCTGTGGGCCCCACGATACTCTGTGCAAAAAAAAAAAATATATATATATATAATATTTCAAACATAAGTCCTTATTTTCCCAAAAGGATTTTCAAAGACAATGTTCCAAAATGTGCTTCCACCTGATCACCACGTGACACATCATATTGACCGCACTCACCAGATGGAGGGGAGTAATAAGCCTCATAGGATATAAGGGATCCTATAGCCCCTCAAGAGGAACTCAAATCTCCTTCTTCACCCTGCTGCTTAGATACAGCAATCGACTCCACTCCAGGATCATCCCAGCAGTCCTATAAGGACAAAAAGCTAGTTTTGCCTTTTTATAAGGCAACCTGAGGTGAGGCATAATAAAATCACACTGCAGTGGATTATGGGAGCGGCATTGCACCATCATAATTTACATTGAAAGAGGACTGTCTATGAGCACTTTTTATATATATTGTTTTTATCACTATCACTATTTACTATTGTCACCAGCACAGTATGCGGTATTTATTTATGGTGTTATAAGCAGAAGATAATTGTATTTTATACACTACATATAAGTATATATATCATTTTATTATTTTTTCATTTTTTTTTTTTTTTTTTTTTTACTTTGGATTGTCATTTGAAATAGTGAATATTGTAATTATTTATACACAGGAGCGCGGCACAATTTATATATTTAATCGACTCCACTCTACTTCTCCATGGAATCCTCAATCATGTGCAAGGAAAGAAAGGCTACATAGTGTAATCCTGCCAACTCAATACCATAGAAATCCATAGAATAAGGACACTCACATGTTTCATACAATAACAGGCCTTGTTTAGTAGCCTCAAAGGCTTCAAAGGAACAAGATTCCAAATTGTAAATATAGGGATCTCACGCTTTAAGAATCACTGTAGAGGATGACCAGCTTTCCACCTCTAAGATGGCCGCTTGAACCGCAAAAGACGGCGTGCGTTCCAAATACCGTGCGTTCCCTCAACGTCACTTCCGGTATTTGGAACGCAAGCCTTTGAGGCTACTAAACAAGGCCTGTTATTATGAAACATGTGAGTGTCCTTATTCTATGGATTTCTATGGTATTGAGTGGCAGGATTACACTATGTAGCCTTTCTTTCCTGCACATGATTGAGGATTCCATGGAGAAGTAGAGTGGAGTCGATTGCTGTATCTAAGCAGGGTGAAGAAGGAGATTTGAGTTCCTCTTGAGGGGCTATAGGATCCCTTATATCCTATGAGGCTTTTACTCCCCTCCATCTGGTGAGTGCGGTCAATATGATGTGTCACGTGGTGATCAGGTGGAAGCACATTTTGGAACATTGTCTTGAAAATCCTTTTGGGAATTGGGAATAAGGACTTATGTTTGAAATATATATATATATATTTTTTACATTTATTTATTTGTGATTGTTTTTTTTTTAATTTTTGCGCTGTTTTTTTTGTGTTATTCATTATTGGTGGTTTTCACTGGTGCACAGCTGCATAATTGTACACTTTCTTTGATTGGCGCTGGGATTTTTTTAGTTTGCCCACGATACTCTGCCTAATACTCTGGGGCCCGGATTATCCGCTGCTGCTGTGTGCTAGGACTGCTGCTTTGGGCCCCCCTATACTCTGCCTAATACTCTGGGGCCCGGATTATCCGCTGCTGCTGTGTGCTAGGACTGCCTGCTGTGGGCCCCCCGATACTCTGCCTAATACTCTGGGGCCCGGATTATCCGCTGCTGCTGTGTGCTAGGACTGCTTGCTGTGGGCCCCACGATACTCTGCCTAATACTCTGGGGCCCGGATTATCCGCTGCTGCTGTGTGCTAGGACTGCCTGCTGTGGGCCCCCCTATACTCTGCCTAATACTCTGGGGCCCGATTATCCGCTGCTGCTGTGTGCTAGGACTGCCTGCTGTGGGCCCCCCCTATACTCTGCCTAATACTCTGGGGCCCGGATTATCCCTGCTGCTGTGCTGGACTGCTGGGGCCCGGATTATCCGCTGCTAGCTGACTGCCTGTTGTGGGCCCCCCTATACTCTATACTCCTAATACTCTGGGGCCCCGGATTACCCGCTGCTGCTGTGTGCTAGGACTACCTGTTGTGGGCCCCCCTATACTCTGCCTAATACTCTGGGGCCCGGATTACCCGCTGTTGCTGTGTGCTAGGACTACCTGTTGTGGGCCCCCTATACTCTGCCTAATACTCTGGGGCCCGGATTATCCGCTGCTGCTGCTGTGTGCTAGGACTGCCTGTTTGGGCCCCCCTATACTCTGCCTAATATCTGGGGCCCGGATTATCTGCTGTTGCTGTGTGCTAGGACTACCTGCTGTGGGCCCCACATACTCTGCCTAATACTCTGGGGCCCGGATTATCCGCTGTTGCTGTGTGCTAGGACTACCTGTTGTGGGCCCCCCTATACTCTGTTGAATACTCTGGGGCCCGGATTACCCGCTGCTGCTGTGTGATAGGACTACCTGTTGTGGGCCCCCCTATACTCTGTCGAATACTCTGGGGCCCGGATTATCCGCTGCTGCTGTGTGCTAGGACTGCCTGTTGTGGGCCCCCCCTATACTCTAATACTCTGGGGCCCGGATTACCCGCTGTTGCTGTGTGCTGAGGAGGGTCGCCCCCCTGTCGTCTGCTGTGAGCCAGGACATCCCTGCTGGACCCGTGAGTGTCTGCACCGTTTTATTCCCCTATGGACTGTCCATGAAACTCTCCCCCCTTTCTCTTCCCTGTTTGGATTACAAACTGCCAGAGACTCTGACTTTGCCCCCTGGGGCCGGATTACAATTGTTTTGGGCCCTCTCCCTGCTCTTCCCCTACACTGGGCACTGAGACGCTACTACCTGCTGACCCCAATTGAGTGATTGTCATCTTTCAATAAAGCTTTGTGTGTTTTATCATCTGCTCTGTGTCTTCTGTCCTGCCCCCCCCCCCCCCCCACAGGGGGTGTGTACTGTCCTGTCCTGGTATTTGGGGGTGTTTGTCCTGTCCTGCCTACCCCCGTCACAGGGGGTGTGTGTACTGTCCCCCCCTGGTATTTGGGGGTGTTTGTCCTGTCCTGGTATTTGGGGTGTTTGTCCTGTCCTGGTATTTGGGGTGTTTAGTCTGTCCTGGTATTTGGGGGTGTTTGTACTATCCTGGTATTTGGGGGTGTTTGTCCTGTCCTGGTATTTGGGGGTGTGTTTGTCCTGTCCTGGTATTTGGGGGTGTTTGTACTGTCCTGGTATTTGGGGGTGTTTGTACCGTCCTGGTATTTGGGGGTGTTTTGTCCTGTCCTGGTATTTGGGGTGTTTGTCCCGTCCTGGTATTTGAGGGTGTTTGTCCTGTCCTGGTATTTGGGGGTGTTTTTGTCCTGTCCTGGTATTTGGGGGTGTTTGTACTGTCCTGGTATTTGGGGGGGTTTGTCCTGTCCTGGTATTTGGGGGTGTTTGTCCTGTCCTGGTATTTGGGGGTTTTTTGTCCTGTCCTGGTATTTGGGGGTCCTGTTGGGGGTGTTGTACTGTCCTGTCCTGGTATTTGGGGGTGTTTGTCCTGTCCTGGTATTTGGGGGTGTTTGTCCTGTCCTGGTATTTGGGGTTTGTATTGGGTGTCCTGGTATTTGGGGGTGTTTGTCCTGTCCTGGTATTTGGGGGTGTTTGTCCTGTCCTGGTATTTGGGGGTGTTTGTCCTGTCCTGGTATTTGGGGTGTTTGTCCCTGGTATTTGGGGGTGTCCTGTCCTGGTATTTGGGGGTGTCCTGTCTGTCCTGGTATTTGGGGGTGTTTGTACCTGGTCACTCCTGGTATTTGGGGGTGTGTTGTATGTCTTATTTGGGGGTGTTTGTCCCCGTCCTGGTATTTGGGGGTGTTTGTCCTGTCCTGGTATTTGGGGGTGTTTGTCCTGTCCTGGTATTTGGGGGTGTTTGTCCTGTCCTGGTATTTGGGGGTGTTTGTCCTGGTATTTGGGGGTGTTTGTATGTCCTGGTATTTGGGGGTGTGTTGGTATTGTCCTGTCCTGGTATTTGGGGGTGTTTGTCCTGTCCTGGTATTTGGGGGTGTATTGTCCTGTCCTGGTATTTGGGGGTGTCCTGTATTGGGGGTGTCCTGGTATTTGGGGGTGTCCTGGTTTTGGGGGTGTCCTGGTATTTGGGGGTGTCCTGTCCTGGTATTGGGGGTGTCCTGGTATTTGGGGGTGTCCTGGTATTTGGGGGTGTCCTGGTATTGGGGGTGTCCTGTATGGTATTGGGGGTGTCCTGGTATTGGGGGTGTCCTGGTATTTGGGGGTGTCCTGGTATTTGGGGGTGTCCTGGTATTGGGGGTG
>CATNWA010003984.1:0-16472 GCA_951230385.1 Staurois parvus | reverse complement strand
GCAGCTGAGCGTTGGGCAATTGTTACGCACGTTGGCAGCGAAGGGCTGGGGGTCTGACGCCGCGACCGCCAGAGCGGTGGACATCCAATCCCAACAAATTCTACAATTTCCTCTACATGTATGTATTGATTTCATGCCATCCACAAAATATTATCTCCATAGTAACACCAAGCTGGGTACATGCCTTACCTATGACATATTAATAATATATAATAGTAACAATCTATATATTGTTTGCTGTGTACTAGAAGTGTTTTTGTGGGTAATGTCTTGTAACAGAGACAAGCTTGCTAATCAAAATGATTAAATGGACACTTAGGGCTCCTTTGTGCTTTCCCAACATTCTGCAGACTAGAATATGGAGAAAGGCACAGAGATTTTACCACGGTCCTAATATATTCAGAGCTTCCCAAGTACCTTCATTGTAATACAAGGAATATAGGGCACACCAGCCTAGTACATTACCTGGGAAGTAACTTTATTATTACAAAAGAAGATATATACTCACAAAAAATATGTTAACAAAACAATATCAAAGTCCAAAGCTGATTGGTCACCCAATCAACTCCCAAATGTGAGAGGACCCTTAAAATTGCTGACACGTTTTGGGGGGTGATCCCCTCTTCATCAGAGCCAATCTTGTATGTTGCAATAGCAGTCTTAATAGCGTCACTTGATGTTGAATGGACTCCTCCCATCAAGGGGTGGGAGCAATGATCCAAACACTATACAGCTGTCAACACCCTTGACATACACCAGGTTATATTCTAAATGGTCCAATGCATGCTTTGATAATGGAATGGAAAAGTATAATAAAAAGTATTTATGCCTCCACTAATAATATGCACAACCATATTCCTTTCACATAAAACAAAAAACTGTATACAATGATATATGTACATCCTTACTGAACAAGGACAGCATAGACCCATCCTCGACCTATAACTATTGGGGGTCCCTCCATGTACAGGAAATAGGAATAATAATAGAGGTGCAGAACACAGGCTTGGTGTATATTCTATAAAAAAGTGTCATGGATCACCCAGTAGGGTGCAGAGCATCTCCTGGAAGGCATACCATCCAAAAACCAGAAGTTGAAATGTTTTAGGGTTAGTAGTTAAGCTAGTGAGTCTGTCTCTTGTCCTCCATGTCTTCCATTTATTCCCCTTTTCCTTCTCTGGGCCCTTAAAATTGAGCAGTATGTGCTTTTTCCCTTTTTTTTTGAAAACCGGGGCACTCAATAGTACCTACACATGGTTGTAACAATTCAATCTTTGTGTGAGACTTTTAATAGAATGGTAATATCACAGTGACATTCAATTTATGTTACAGGTGATGGGGCCCTAAAATGTGGTCAGCAGAGGCATCCATTAAATAAACAGGTGTTTCCAGTATACTGTCCGTCTACTCCAGGCTGAAGAAATGCACACAGATCCCACCCATTAAAGTGTACTCTATACCTTTCCCTGATGAAGTGACCACCAAAGAGCCATGGAACACATTAATGGTGTGTTTTAACCTGTTCTTATGATCAATAAATACTGATCTTTCTGAACAATCCATTTGGAAGCATCTTTTTATTTATTGGGTACATCTGCTGACCACAATTTGGTTATATTTTTGTGAGGTTAGGCTTGCCACTTATTCTGTAAAGTGCTCTTTCTTTGCTAAGTACCTGGCACTTTCAACATGGCGCTTAGATTAAGGTTTTTGTACAAAAGTGAGTACGGTAAATACATCAGTGGTCGACGCCAAGTTGTCTGGAAGTTCCCTTTAATCTTTTCTCCCTCCCTCGGCTTTCATTTCCCCCTCTCTCCAACCTGCAACATGCTCCTACTAATCTCCTTCTTTGAAATAACACCCTCTCTCTTCAAACTCTCATTTCTTTAACCCCCCCCAACCTATGAATATCTCCCTCACTTTTGCCCTCTCAATATTACTGCACTTATCACCTCCTGCTCTTTCTGAGCCCACATAATGTCACCACTTCAAATTCATTGCAATATCTGTTCTCATATAAATCCTGCACACAACTTACCAACCTTACCCTCCTAATACTCCTAACATTTGGGGATAACTCCCTCCCCCCCCAAGAATTGGAAATCTACCTTCTCTGGCAACAGCCATACCCCTCATTCTCTTATCTCAATCTCCCTGTTTCCAGGAGTCAGCCCCTCCCTTATGTGTGCCCTCTAGAATACCCACTCAGTCTATAACAAACTGTCCTCTGTCAATGACCTTTTCCTCTCCAACACCCTCAATCTACTTGCTATTACTGAAACCTGGCTCCAGGAATTTGACATGACCTTTCAAGCTGCCTGCTCCCATGGTGACCTCCTGTGGACTCAGTCATCCAGACCAAATGGACAAAAAGGAGGCAGAGTTGGACCTTTCCTCTCCCCACAAAGCACCTTCCAGGTTCTTCCTACACCTCCCTCTCTTTCTCTCTGTTCTTTTGAAGATCACTGCTTCTGTCTTTTTTCTCTAGTTTGTCTGAGGAATGTAATAATTTACTTGGCTCCCAGCCCTGTTTCACACTTTTTCGATTTTACCTCTGAAGTACCCACCATCATCCTCGGTGATATTCCAATCAATGTTAACAGAGCAGCCACTTCTCAACTAATCAACTAACCTCTTCTTTTAACCTAATACAATGGACACAAATCACCACTCACTCCAATGCTAACACCCTCAACCTCATTTTCTCCCACTTCTGCGCTGCCTGTAACCCCTCCGATATCCCTTTTCCTCTCTCTGATCACACCCTTATCAGTTTCACACTCTCCCTGTCTCTTACCTCCCAAGTTTCCAACTTGCAAATGGTTACCCACAGGAACCTTCGCCACCTCAACCCTTCCCTTCTTCTTCCCGCTACTGACTGCCTTTATGATAGAATCACACTCCTGCCCTGCCCAGACCTGGTCACTTCTGCCTACAACAACATACTGTCATCATGGACACACTCTCTCCTCTCTCTACACCCAGAACCAGGGCTCTCCTGCTACAACCCTGACAAGCAGACAACACTAGAAGTCTCAAGAGACTCAGTCGTGCTCTTGAGTGAGATGGCATAAAACTAAATCCCTGCAAGACTTCACCCTCTACAAATCTGCCATTCTCAAATACAACTCCTGCCTGCACACTGCTAAACAAACCTACTACCCCACTCTCATCAAAAGCCTTTCAACCAAATCTTGTCAACTCTTTTCCATCCTTAATTTCTTACTTCACTCCCCACTCCCTCCAGCCACCATCTTGCTTACTGCTCAAGAGATTGCCAATCATTTCAAAAACAAAATAGACAAAATTCATGATAAGATATCCAGTGTCCAGCTTTCTCTCCAACCAACACACCAAGTCCCACAATACTTTCCTTATTCAACCCTGTTACCACTGAGGAAGTTTCCAAATTCCTTTCCGTTGCCCACCTCACCACCTGTCCCCTGGAGCCTGCCCCCTCACAATAACTGCGACCACTTTCCTGCTCCATCCTAAACTCTGTAACCCACATCTTTAACCTCCCCTCTCCTCGGGCATCCCTGCTCAAACATGCACTGGTCAACCCCATACTTAAAAAACCCTCACTGGACCCCACCTGTTAGACTATCTTAAGACCCATCTTCTGCTCCTGTTTGCCTCCAAGCTTCTTGAACACCTTGTCCACAACCGTATGAGTTATTATATATATATTGACAACAACCTTCTTGATTCCCTACAGTCCGGCTTTCGCCCACAACATTCCCCCTCAAATGCCCTATTAAAACTCACCAATGACCTACTAACTGCTAACACCAATGACCAGTGCTCCATACTCATACTCTTAGACCTTTATGCTGTCTTTAACACAGTTGACCACCCACTTCTCCTCAACAAACTCCACTTCCTTGGCCTCCATGACTCCTCTGTATCCTGATTTGCCTCCTACTTATCTCAGCGCACTTTCAGTGTCACATACAATACCATCTCTTCCGCTCCACTTCCTCTTTCTGTTGGGGTACCCCGAGGCTCCTTCTCTGGACCCTAACTCTACTCTCTCTATACCTCTTTTCTGGGCCAGTTACTAACCTCCCATGGCTTCCAATGACACCCAGATCTATCTTTACTTTCAACTCACCCCCTTAATCTCTTTACATATCACAAATTTACTAAGCACCACTTACTCAAACTCAGTCTTTCAAAAACTGAGCTTGTAATATTTCCTCCTGCCTGATCACATCCCTCTGACTTCACCTTTGAGATTAACAGCACAACCATTGGTTCGATCTACACATGCCAGAGTCCTATGTGTAATCCTAGACTCTGACCTCTCCTTTGAATCACTGGCTAAATCTTGCTCCCTTACCCTCTGCAATATTTCCAGAATTCACTCCTTCCTGACTAATAACACCACAAAACAGCTTATTCACTCATTATTTACAGCCTAGACTACTGCAACTCGCTCCTCATTGGCCTATCCCTACACAGGCTATCCCCCTTCAGCTTATTATTATTATTACACAGGATTTATGGCGCCAACAGTTTGCTCAGCGCTTTACAATATAACAGGAGACAATACAGCAACAATACAGCTTATTATGAATGTTACTGCTAGACCAACACACCTTATCCACTGATCCGTGACTGCTGCCCCTCTCTGCCAATCTCTTCACTGGCTTCTGCTAGCCCAATGTAAACAAATTCAAAATACTAACCACAACATACAAAGCCATCCACAACATCACTCCCAGCTACATCACCATCCTCATCTGCAGATATCGCCTAAACCATCCTCTCTGCTCCTCCCAAGACCTCTTGCTCTCCAATTCCCATGTTACCCCCTCCCACACTCACCTCCAGGACTTCTCTAGAGCCTCTTACATCTTCTGGTGCTCCCTGCCCCAATATGTCTGGTCAGCTCCTACCCTGTCTGCCTTTAGGTGATCTTTGAAAACTAATTTATTCAAGGAAGCCTACCCCACCTCCACCTAAGAACTGTACTTGAGTCACCTCCATCAGATCATCCCCTGAAGCTGTTACCTTTTGTATCACCTCCCCCTTCCTTTAGATTGTAAGCTCCCTGAGCCGGGCCCTCCTATTCCTTCTGTACTGAACTGTATTGTAATTGTTCTGTTCCCCTTTATATTGTAAAGTGCTGTGTAAACTGTTGGCGTTATATAAATCTTAATTATAATAATTATTATAATAATAATATTTTGGAGACTCAGCTCCTATACCATTGTTCATTGGATCTGACTGCAGCCTAGCACAATGCAGGAATCTCTGGAAAATCCCCTGAGCATTGATTGTGACCACCCACACTCTCTGTGATGATGGTCATTGTTCTGTCATCGCTACACGTTTCCCTGCAGCTAAATCCTCCTATTCTGCAATATATTAACAAAACAGGCTGGGGTGAAACTATTGGGAAAAACATGAGAAATACAGTACCTACAATCAAGTTACAGAGTCTCTGGTTTCTGCAAACAGTAAATGTATTTCAGGTTCCATCTAGAAATTTAATATTGCAGACAGGACTGCTTAATGAATTTCCCTGATAAAGGCAGAACAGCCATATTCTCCACATGTGCTAAATTAGGTTTCTTGACCTTAGGATGAGTATTCTGCAACGTTGTGACTATGAGTATGCCCTTACTACACTTTCTGATATCCTTTCCATATACATACAACTGGATACTACTCTTAGAAGGATCTCTCTTGCAGGTTTTATCCCTCTTTTTTTTTCTTGTCTCTGCTCACCTGGAGCACTTTCAGGATACCATTGTCAAGGTTCTTTTATCATAAACACTTTTGAATTATCGCATTCAGAATCATGATATCAGCTGTTATTGTGATCTCAAATTCAGTATATGATAGTAATAGGTATTGTGATATTACAAATACATTGGCAACATCACTAGGCTTTATTGTGATGTCATGGCAAAAAAATGAACAACTTGCAACTATGGTACCCGATATGCAGGAAATTCATATCCATCCTGCCTGGCACACAGCCGGTGGGAAGTATTTGGCACAAACACATGTAGAGGAAAGTGTGGAATTTTCCTGGAGTCTACAAGGACCTGTGTTGATGGGCTTTTGTTCACTTTCAATGGGTTTTGTATTTCTATACAAGTCTAAGCAGGTCAAGTGTAGGTCAGAAGAAAGTCAGATCCAGATCAAATGTATCTGTCACTGGATTCTGGAGGATTTCAGAAGTTCAAAGCCCATCAACAAAGGAATAATGATAGAATGTCCCAGATCTGGGGTCACTAATGCATTCCATGTCTTCACATTCCAGGTTTCTGGTGAACCAAGAAGAGAAGAAAGAGAATTCCCTTATACTAAGTTTTAAAAAATGTGAAACCCGCCGACTCCCAGGACACTTTGTGTGAATATTGGCTGTGAAGATTCATTATAGTTTTATTGTAGAAATGGTGGACATCAGTTTTATCTTCTTACCATTGTTGGAAATAATACAGTATATACATTCAGACATTCTTACTGTAAATCTAAGTCGTCGTAAGTCGTGAACGTACCATTCGGATCAGTGAAATCCAGAGCGAATGATTCATCTGCTATGATCATTAAATGTGATAAGGAAGTTGTAACATCAAATGTGTCAGTATATTTTGTCGGTGACATTTTTGTTGACGTTCAGGATGCGCACAGATGATTTTAGAGGTTTAGACAACAATATTTCAAATGAGTGAATAAACTGTCAAAAATAAGAGAGAAAGAAAACATATTATTTATGGGGTGCTGCTTTTGCGTAAATGCTCCTATCTCCTCTCCACTCTTAACAAGAACAACGCATTGACTCCTGTTAATTTCAGAACAAATAGTGTATATATATTTTTGTATATGTTGATTAGTTCTCACCTCTAGTTGCACTCGTTTTATGACTGTAGTCTGTGTCTGGTCTGTTCAAGAAACATCCCCCCCTATTCATGTGATCCTTATCAGTTCCTAATTGAGGCGGAGAAGAGTGATCATTTGACCATCTTCCTACAAATTTAGATCAGCTCATGGGGGGATCACAGATGGGGGGCACAGACACAGATGGGGTGCTGCTTTTGCGTGAGTGCTGGGTTGATGGAGTGCTAAGACGCAGTTGAACACAGGAGTTGAACTAAAGCAGGATAACTCAAGCAGCAGGTGAAGATACAACAACAAGGAAACTCTACTGCATGCTGGACAGACTGCAAGCAAAACAACCCTGAGAAACATCTCTTACAAGTCTGAGTCCCACTCTGTGTACCTTTTAATATGTCCCCTCTACTCCTCCTTTTCATATTATTTTCCTGCGTTCCTAAAATCTCACTTCTTTACCGCTCTTGCTCCACACCCCAAAACTCTTGTACATCTCCCCCTCACTTGCTACCATCTCCCTACTATTGCTCTCATCACCTTCCTGCTGATACTTCACTCTCCTGCTGACCCAACACCAGGACTGGAAGGCATGTGCGCTCGTGTACCTCCCATGTTACTTTCCTCACCCTTCTTCTTCTCCTAACCTCTATGGGGCTATTCTTCCCAAACCTTGGTCCTTCCACTATCTCACCTCCACACACCATGGCATCCTCTTTCTTCCAGGAATAGCCACAATCCCCTTAATAAAATATCAGTCCCCGTGCTCACCAAAAACCACCTCTCCTTTTTTCATGTGTGCTCAGGAATGCCAGCTCTGTCTTGTAATAAGCTCACTCTCTGTCCATGACCTTTTTGTCTCCCGCTCCCTTTAACCTACTAGCAATTACAGAAACCTGGCAGTTCATCAAGCAGCAGATTCTGCTTCCCCCCGCAGCACTTTCCTATGGAGGTTCTCATCTGAACCCACTCACCCAGACCCCGTGGTCAGACAAGGTGGTGGGGTTGGTTTGCTTCTATCCCCCATTCTCAGCATATTCCTTTCAAGTCCTCCCTAACCCCTCCCTCTCTATCCTTCTCTTCTTTCGAGACTCACTGCATCTGGCTGTTTTCTCCCCATTTCTCTGAGGATTGCAGTGATCTATCAGCCTCCTGGACTAGTGTCCTGCTTTCTTGATGATTTCTCCGCCTGGCTCCCCTTACTTTCTCTCCTCTGAACTACCCGACTATCATTCTCGGATTTTTTAACATCCCAGAGTTAATGTCAACAACCCGGCTTACATCCCAACTCTTCAGCATAAACCTCATCTTTTACATTAGCACAATGTATACAGTCCTCCACTCACACTCCGATGGGAATACATTAGACCTTGTTTTCTCCCATCTTTGTACTTCCTACAACCTCACAAACATCCCCCTTTCCATCTCTCTGATCACAATCTCATTACCTTCACAGTTTCCTTTTCTTCAAACACCTATCCCTCTAAGCAGCAAACAATTACCCGCAGTAAACCTTCACAACTTGAACCGGGCTCTTTTCAACTCTGCAACTGACCGCCTCTATGGACAGAATCTCTCCCCCTGTCCTGGCCCTGACCTGGCCACTGCTGTCTATAACAGTTCACTTTCATGCACATTTGGACTCACTTGCTCCTCTAACAACATGAAGCATCAGGCCCCGACCATTACAGCCTTGGCAGACTGACCACACCGGACATCTTAAACGACATATGTCGTGCGCTGGAGCGATTGTGGCGGAAAACCAAATCCCAGAAAGCATTCACCCAATATAAATCTGCTTTCTTAACAAACAATTCCTCCATCCATGTTGCCAAAACAAGCCGACTTTTCTCACTCTTATTAATACCTTGTCATTCCAGTCCTCATCGTCTCTACTCTACTTTTAACATCTCTATAAACTTTCTCCACCTCCACCCAGTAACTCACTCACTGCTCACGAGATTGCAAATCATTTTAAAAAAACGAAGATTGATGGAATTCTTAGGGGCATCTCCACTGCACAGACATCCATTCCACTTAGCATACCTTATACTAAAACCTCCCTCAACACTTTCCTCTTCTGACCTCGCTACTACTACCGAAGAGGTCACTAAGGTTTTCTCAGAAGCCCGTCTCACTACCTGCCCCCTGGATCCTGTCCCCTCACAACTACTTAGGTCCCCTTCTTCTTCCATCCTATGCTCCATCACTCACATCTTCATCTTTCCCCTCTCTACTGGTGCCTTCCCTCCCCTCTAAAGCATGCGCACATCACTCCCATACTTAAAAGCTCTCCCTGGACCCCACCAACCTGAACAACTTAAGACCTATTTCCCTGCTGCCATTTAACTCTTATAAACTCCTAGAACGCTTAGTCTAACAATCGTCTGAGCTCCTCCCTCACGACAACAACCTTCTTGACCCTTTACAGTCTGGCTTTTGCTCGCATCACTATATACAATGAGTCCACTGAAACTGCTCTACTAAAAATTGGCTACTGACTTTCATCCCAATGATCTACTAACCAATGGCCACTAAAACCAATGGTTACCACTACCCATACTCCAATCATCACTCAACCAACGGCCTCACTACTCATACTCATTTCCCAACCAATAGCACTACTCCGTACAATACTCTACAACACAATCATGTCCCGTACTCTTACTACTTGACCTCTACTGACCTCTCTGGCTTTTTGATATGGTTGACCATCCCCTCCTCAAAAAACTCCTCTCTCTTGGTCTCAGAGACTCTGCCCTCTCCTGGTTCTCCTCCTACCTATCGCAGCGCTTCTTCAGTGTTACCTATAACTCTGCCTCCTCCTCTTCACTTCCTCTTTCTGTAGGGGTCCCTCACAGGTTCTGTCCTTGGCCCCTTCTCTTCTCCATCTACACCTCCTCCCTTGGTCACACGATAAACTCCCGATGGCTTTAAGTACCATTTCTATGCTGATGACACACAAATCTATCTTTCTACCCTCACCCTCAACCCTTCAGTCTCTCCTCAGCATTTACTAACTTACTAAGCGACATATCGGCATGGATGTCACTCCACTTCCTCAAACTCAAATCTTTCCCAAAACTGAGCTCTTAGTATTCCCCAGCCCGTGCCCCTCCCCTGACTTCTCCATCAAGATCAATAACACAATCATCAGTTTTCCTCCCCTCATGCATAGGGTACTCGGTGTAATCCTGGGACTCCCATCTGTCCTTTCAGCCCAAAAAATCCAATCACTGTCCAAATCTTGTAGACTTCACCTCCACAACATCTCCAAGATACGGCCGTTCTAAACCTCGGAAACCACTAAGCAACTTATTCCCTCCCTTTTATATCTCGCCTTGACTAATGCAACTCCCTCCTCATTGGCCTACTAAATCACAAGCTATCCCCTCTTCAGTCTATCATGAATTCTGCTGCCTAGACTTTTCCACCTTACTAACCATTCTGTATCTGCCACCCCTCTCTGCCAATCCCTCCACTGGCTTCCCAACCTTCTGCTATCATTGAAACCCCACATTTATTTCCCATATACACCCAGATGTAGCAATCCATTCTTAGTACATTCAAGTGCTAAAGATACCAATTGAGCTATGATAATTGGTGATTTAAATCCTACAAGAATTTGTCCCATGGTCACTACACAAAATTCTTTTGTTTATCCCGGACCTTATTGGTCCATATACTGACCAGGGAACCACCAAGGAGTCTTGGGTTGGCCCATGGATGTTTGTGATATGGAAAATCTCTAAATCCCACAATGAAATGCAATGAGATTCTCACAGAACTTTGAGGGATTGAGCAAATATTGAGATTATATAGATAAGAAACTTCAGTTCCCAGCCTCATCTCTTGTGGTTTAGGAGAAAAAAAAAACCACCCAAATCCACAAACCATCAGGACCACTCCTCCAAACCAATAAAAAAGAACCGACCTCTTCAAGATTCAACCCACTCTTCCGACTACATTTCATGATATGGCCAATGTTACATTTTTGGCATTTTTTTCTTTGAGAAAAATTTCAGTGTTTTGAAAAGTAAAATCATCACAGATTACTAGAGATGTCTTTGTGCAACGCTACTGTCTGCCACTACACATTTAACTCACAATTCCAGTCACTATTTTCATCTACAATTCCTCATTTTTAGGTCACTGTTGCTTTCCATAACCAGATGCAGACACAGGCCCCTTTAACTCCATTTCCCACAACTCCCTGGGTTCTGGACATGCCCAGGAATGATAAGTTTTTTCTCCTTTCCTCCATTGGCAGCTCAGATTGGTCACACCTGATGAGGCAGAAGTACGCTAAGCAACGTGATCTGCAGCCGGGTAAAAGGCCCTTCAGAATGGGTGTGTGTGAGGGCGGCAGGGGAGAAGTCTCTATAGCTCAACAGCTTCTTCAGAAAACTCAGCGACAGCTATCATGGGCAGCCCTTCCCCATTATTACCAATGCACTCAAGTTTCAGTGGGGGGGGGGCCTTTGCTACTGGGGACCCATCTCCAGTGTTCACCTGTGTTACCAGAACTTCCCTGGTTTTCATTTTAGGAGACACTGTTTATGAAGACAAGGGCAAGAAGTTTTTCGAGAACCACTTTCCCTAACCAGAGGATCCCCCCCCCCCCCCCCTGACCAGGGACATTTTTTGCGAAAACCATGCTGCATAACTTTAACTAACAATTGCCCCGCGAGGTCATGCAACGCTGCACCCAAAATAAATTTATTCCTTTTTTTCCTATAAATAGAGCTTTTTTTTCTGTGGTATTTGATCACCTCTGTTTTTTATTTTTTGATCTATAAACAACCGTACACTTTTGAGAGAAAAAAAACATTTTTTACATTTTGTCTATAAAACATATCCGGTAAAATTTTTAAAAAATCTAATTTCATCATAAATTTAGGCCAATACGTGTAAATTTAATTGGTTTACGTGAAAGTTATAGCGTTTACAACTGGCGGTATATATACTGAGATTTTTTTTTTTTCACTAGTAAATTGGCGGTGTGCAGGAGCTGACAGGGGAGAGATCTGTGTGTTGTTTATACATCAACTATCACCGGGTGTCGGTGAGAGTATTCATGATTGGCAGCCGAGGCGGCAAATAGCCTCCTACCCAGAACTGCAAAATCATTGATTTTTGTTGTACCAGTTGCTGCCCTGTAGCAGTATTTCCTCTATAGGGTGGAGTGGAAGTGGTTAAAGTGTTGCGCTGTAAATCCCACAACAGTACAATCAAGTCTGTAGAGTGCAGTAAGGCGTGCTTGTTATATCACTGTGGAACCTAAGGGGTTAACGGGTTAACTGTGCATTGTGTAAAAGCTATGTTTGATCCTGTCTTCTCTGATCTTTCCCTTCTTTCAGTGTTCCCCTCTTATCATCCTAACAAGCGCATATATGTGTGGAGTCACTCTGTACATGCTCAGTTTTGGTGTGTATTGCTATAGAGGGTTTTTTTTTTTTGGGAGAGTGCTTGTGATCAGCACAGGGCCAATCATCTGCAGCTCTTGCCCTGTCGACGGTATTTCACAGAGGGAATGGGGCAGGTCAGGGGTTCGGCATCCTCCTAGAGCAGAAAGAAAGAAAACTCCTACAAGCGAGTGATACATCAGACCGTGCTGAGGTCGTGATGTATTTCTACCCCCTCTGGCCCATTCAGCTTAGCTGTTAGCATCAGATTCCCGGCTGACAATAATGTAAACAAAGAGGTGGGGATAGTGTACAAAGGGAATCCTGGGCCACATTTTTACAAACAAAGTAGGCCAGGAGCAGTCATTTAGGGGCGATTTAATGGCTTTTTTTGTAAATATCAAATTTTACTGTAAAAGGTTTGTATACATAAAGCAGTTATGTCCCTTCACAGGCAGGCTGAGGACACCCACCAGGCATGTTATTTAGAGGAGTTTGCATTTTTTTAATGTTGTTTAATAAGGCATAAATATTAATATCGCTGCTACCCAACAAAATCACAACTTTTTAGAATTTCTTTTTACTTTGGTACATGTCCCTCTGATCCTGTTTCCTCTTCTTTCCTGACACCAAAACAAAAAATGGTGATAGGGGAAGGGACCGTTTCTCCAGCAGATTAACATCCCTCCAGCTCTGTTCTGTGTGCTGTGTGAAGGGCGGGGGCGTCTCTTCCTCCAATCAGCTCTTAGAGCTGCTCGCGACACTTAGCTCTGCAGGTGTGTGATTTCTGCTCTCAAACCCCTTTTTTAGCTTTCAGAAACAAGCGAGATAACATTATGTGAGAAGGAGAAGAGAGAAGAGATGAGATGTGATGAGATAGAAGAGAAGAGATGAGAAGAGAAGAGAAGAGAAGAGAGTGAGAAGAGAAAGAAAAGAAAAGAGAAGAGAAGAGATGAGAGAGAAAAGAGAGAAGAGAGAAGCACAGTGGCTAAAATGGTTAGCACTTCCGACTGGGCAGTATAGCTTGGGTTGTTGGTTTGATATCCCAACCACGACACCTCATGCCTGGAGTTTGCATGGTTCTCCCCTGTATGTGTTTTCCTCCGGGTACTCCGGTGGTTCCTCCCACACTCCAAAGACATGCTGGTAGTGAATTGGATCCTGTCTAAAATTGTCCCCTAGATGTGTATGTATTGAATGTGAGTTAGGGACCTTACTGATTGTACACCCCCTTGAGGGTTAGGGACTGATGTGAATGTACAATTATATGTAAAAGTGCTGTGTAAATTGATGGTGGTATATAAGTACCATGAAATAAAATGATAAATAAAAGAATAACTGCAGATAAACAGGTATAAACTTATGTAGGAAGATGTGTTTTAATCCCCCTGTGAGCCCAGTCACTGGGTATTTTTATTACTGTCCTTAGAATACAAAATTAAAATATGCATGCTGTTGTGGTATAGATGTGGTATGTAAAACTATTGGCCTAAGACAAGGACACATTTTCCTAGCAATGGAACCCAGACTTGTCAGCATAGTGTCAATGAGAGCAAACAATAGCCTGAGCTTTGTGCGTATTTCACCTAATGACATCCATAGCTACTACACTAGGATCCAGAGATTGTAGGGAGAAACGCTTTCCTCATTAGAAATAGATGTCTCCATATTTCATCAATGTCATTTACCTAAAACTTCTTTGAGTCTGGTATGAATTCTTGGGGGACTACAAAACACAGTTTTTCAGTTTTTTTTTTTTTTTTCAGGTCAGGTGCTGGCCTCCAAACAAGTCTGGATATGTATTTTGGGGATATCTCTATTTTTTTATATTCTTGCCTGAAGGATGTAATACAGCAAAAATGACATTTACAAAGTAAACAAAATAAAACACACAAACCTCTCCTAAGGACCCCTAAAATGCATAGCAGATCCTTGGAGGGGCGGTTTGTGTGTTTTTCTAAACAAAAGAGCTATAAATTATATTAAATTTCTACCAACAATTTTGAAACCGCCTTTTTCCCCTTTGTAAAAATGTCCGAGTAACTGCTGCAGCGCTTTCTATACATCACAGAGACAAGCCCCCCCCTTACAGGCAGATTAGGATACCCCGGGGCAATAATATAATCATTTTTACTGTTTCAGTTTAATCATTTAAAAAAAATCACTGCTGCTCACCAAATTATTTTTAAAAAACACCATTTTTTACTATTGGTACACGTTCCCAATGGCAGTGCCCACCCCAATGCTATTATTGCCTATTAGTCCCCAGAAAATGGTCATTTTAATTTGACAGATTCTGCTTTCCATTAATTTCCCAATATGGCGTTCATGGTTCCGGTTCGGCACATGAAACTTCTTGAAAGTTCACCGAATCCTGAATCAGATCATTGCAATCTACAGATGTATAGGTATACAGTATATTTGGAATTGAAATCTCATACTATTAAGTGTCCACCACAAAATGTATTTGTCTTTTCCTACTGTATGCTTCCTATGATTCTAATATGATTCTTACCCCTATAATAGTCAGTAAAATATCCATTATTAATCAATTCTCCATAACTACGAGATGCAATGGTTGAAATACATCAAGCTGGGGTAAACCCCGGTGCACAATATAACCATGGGTGCCAATTAAAAAAAAAAAAACCTGTAGAGAGAAATAAAATGTTTAGCTTATGGATCAGAGATACGTAGACGATGTATGACTTTACATGGAACGACTCTTACTTGGGACTTTCTTTTCCTCCAGCAATGTATGAACATCAGACAGGAGCTGAAAGTGTCATTGTAATCTGCCATGGAGCCCAAATGTAAATAAAGCACAATGATGGACTTGGGCTGGGGGAAATCTCCAGAGCTCTCTTCAGGCCCGTAGAGGAGGGACTGATTGCAGTTTGAATAGATGGTTATAGTAATTATTAGCAGTGTCATCCCCCAATAGATGTTTCTCTTGTTATGCTTTGTAAAAAAAACACTCCTGTCACGGTGCGATAGTTTCGCATTGGTTTCTGAAAGAAAAAAGAATGATTTTATTGAGAAAAGTAGAAATGGAAAATTGAATGCTACAATCCAAATAATGGTATAAAGACTTATAGTAAGTATAAGAAATAATATAAGACCGCCCATCAAAGTCCTGATATACTCAGCTTAGCATGTTTTTTGTTAAAATCAGCTCTGCTATGCCATCAGAAAAAAAAATCATGTACAGAGCCAATCTATATACCTATTTTCAGACTAGTATCACTTCTCCATGACTGTGCCAAATATCACTGAGTGATCTGATTTGGGCCCAATCAAGGAAGTGGAATGTTGTACCATATCATACTCTTAGCCAGCAAGTTCGATACCTAGCGCCTTACTGCTGTACTCTGTAATGCTTGTGCTTTATGTTGTACTCAGTGAACTGCTGTACTCTGTATGCTGTGCTTTATGTTGTACTTAATGACTGCTGTACTCTGTATGCCGTGCTTTATGTTGTAGATCTACCTGACTGCTGTTCTCTGTATGCTGTGCTTTATGTTGTACTCGTGACTGCTGTACTCTGTATGCAGCTGTGCTTTATGTTGTACTCTCTGACTGCTGTTCTCTGTATGCTGTGCTTTACATGTTGTACCACTCGTGGATTCCAACATGTACCACTGTTTGATTGTGCTATACCTTTATGTTGTACTGGTGATACCGTACTCTGTATGCTCGTGCTATACCACATCCGATGACTATCTGTACCTGCACTATCACGTGCTTTATGTTATACTATCCTACCCCCCCCCATGGTACTCTGGTAAATCCCATGTGCATTATGTTTCTACTCTGTTGATCTGCTGTAGCTCTAGTATCTGTATCCTATGTTTGTAACACTCGAATGACTCGCACCCGTACTCTGTATGCAGCGTGCTTTATGTTGTACTCGTGTCTGCTGCTTACTCTGTATTGCTGTGCTTTTATGTGTCTGTACTTATTGACTGATGTTACTCTGTATGCTGTGCTTTATGTTGTACTCGGTGACTGCTTGTACTCTGTATGCCGGTATATAGCTTTATGTTGTACTCGTGACTGCTGATTACTCTGTATGGCTTTGTTGCTTTATGTTGTACTGTCGTGACTGCTGTACTCTGTATGCTGTGCTTCCTTTATGTTGTACTCGTGACTGCTGTATCTGTTATGCTGTGCTTTTATGTTGTATCGTTGACTGCTGTACTCTGTATGCCGTGCTTTATG